>JARQZK010000014.1:975000-1075000 GCA_030704885.1 Cynegetis impunctata | reverse complement strand
TTTACCTTTCAGTTATGATGAATAATAAATACTAGTATATCAGTTATAATATCACAAGAGCATCGAAAATAATCGATTATACGTCACGAGACGTATTTTGCGAAATATCCACGAGAGCGCAGCTCCAGTGATGTTTTAATGATGATTAAATTATTATCGATTGCTCGAGTGGTATTCGTTACGATTGTATAACGAATAAAAAAATATTAATTTTTTTTGACAAACTTAAAATATCGTCAATATGAACACATTCACATTTTGACACGAGGCGAAACACCAAAACGATTATATCACGTCGTCAAGGGTATATTCACTTATCAATAGGCAGTAGTTATGCAATTCATACATGAGTTATATAATCGAAATGAATGACTTTTTCAATTTTGAATATAGCAAATTATCCGATAATTTCAAATAAGCAAAATATCTACCAGGGTAGTTCGTTATAAATTCCAACCTAAAGAGAGGAGGAATAAATAAAAATTTCACAAATCACACAATATTCATGAGAGTCCATTATGAAGATGCTTGGAAATGATATTTCCTTGGTATTGAAATAAATATTTCAGCCAGCTGCATTGGAAGATTTTGTTTTTGAACTAACAGGAAATGCGAGAGGTTATAGTGGTTCCTGAGCATTCCAAGAGGATTTTCAAAAAATCGGGTGAGCAGCAGAGCTCCGTCACTAAAGCCGTATTTTTTGCGTAAAGTATATCGCGTTGAGGGGCTTTAACAGCAAATAAAATAAAATTCGCGAAGTGCATCGCGTACTGAAGAACCAAGATAAAAAAATACATTAATTTTATTCAAAACCCAAGTAAAAATTCAAGCTGTGCATCGCGTAGGTACTGATAGCGAAGCAGGTTGAGATACGACTTGAATGGACTAGTCTCCGCGAAGTGCAACGGAATCAACGAAAATAGTTGAAACCCTCAAAGGATCGTATTTCAATATGAACTCAATCCACGTATCAAATTTTAACCCTCTAACTAAATATGCAGAGGTTATGAAGCGGTTAGAGAAAGTGACCCAAACTAGGCAGTTTTGCTCTGCTTCGAAAACAATTCCAGACACCAAATTTCAGTTCATTTGGTTTGATAGGAGCCGCTGGAGGTGCCATTATGTAATAGTAAAAATTGCGAAAATCGCGATTCGATTCAGAAACGCTTTTTCTCCTTCTTTCGTGTACGGTTCATACATTTATTCATTCAAACATTTATCTTCCAATAAATAATGCAGAGGAAGAGAAGAACCTGACCATACCTACTAAGGAAGAGGAGAACCTGACCATACTAGGAGTGATTTTCAACAATACACTCATTTGGCGAGACCATACCTCTGCGCTTTCCACAAGACTATCAACAGCCATGGATGTCATGAGAAGAATAAAGGCTAGGACATGCCATCTGTCAGAATGGCATATTTTGCTCATTTTCACTTTGTGGAGGTTTATGGCATATTGCTGTGGGGCTACAGGTCAAATATGCGGAGGATGTTTCTGAGGCAGAAGGACGCCATTATGGTGCTAAGTAACGTACCCTTAGGAATCAGCTGCAGAGTTTCGTTTAAAAGACGAAAGATATTTACACTTTTGTGTTGTTACCAATTGTGTTCATCATGGAGTGCTTGAAGCACGTCCACAGTAAAGGATACAAATACCTCTCCAATAAGGATATACACAGCTATAATGCAATAAATAGAGACTCACTGATAATATATTACCACCGAATCAAGAAAACACAAGTCAGCACAAACCACATGGCCATTATGCTGTATAACAAGCTGCTAAATACTATCCATTCTCTCACTGCTGCAAGGTTTGCAAACATTGCGAAACGCATTTTAGTTGAAAACTATTTTTACTCTGTGGACGAATACTTCCAGATTATAAATTTGTATGAAGTTGTTGGGTTCATGTATTTTATTGCTTTATACACTATTTATGTGACATGTCATGTAGATGTTTCTTTATTGATGACAAAATAAATGATAGAATTATTAGCGGCCGCTATGGTCTTGGCATTTCCCAGAAATTTGTCCTCCATCCCAAAGGGTTGCTCGACCATGGGATATACGAATAGGTGGTTCGGGTCCTGCACTGCACCACAGTCGCATCTCGTATGCTCATTGTCTGGGAGTACCCACCATCTTGCCATGTTTGTTTTGCATCTCGACACTCCAACTCTCATTCGATTGAGTGTTCTCCATACAGGATAAGGGCATTGGCTCACGGTGGCAAGTTCCTCTTTTACTCTTTTTGTATTAAACTTAGTGCCTTAGTTATATATATATATATATATATATATATATATATATATATATATATATATATATATATATATATATATATATGTGTATAAAAGACATATGTCGGTATATTCCTCCGATGTTAGATTGTTCTTTTTGGACTGAAATAAGTAGGTGCAAGGTATACATAGGTAACATAGGTACAGAACGCAGGTATGACAAAAATATTCGAATGTTGGATGAACTAGGGTCTCATAAAGCTACAATGCTGCTTTGGCGTAAACTGATTCTCAGCACGACATGAATAACTAAGATTTTGTGCAGCAGACTTGGCAATGATGGAGTCGTATTCCTGCCTGGATAAATTGGAGTCAACGTAGACTCTTGAGAGATTGATTGGCACAATCGATTGGCTTTCGAGTAATAATTCAGGAACGATGAGGAAAGGTTTTATGAGTTCCAATTAAAAATTGAGTGCTTTCTATCGGCGTTATTTTTTGAACACCAGCACGATGAAAACTACGGAAGAATCGTAAATCAATGTAAAAGAAGTTGAAGGAGACATATACGTGAAGCTTGAATCGGGATTTCATAAATCTAGCTTCAGTAATGAAAGAACGGCGTTTACGTGTTTATATTTAATCAATAAAAAAAATTTGCATTAGAAAGCATGTTTCCAGTTTAGAAAATCTATTTATTCAAAATTCAAACCAGCTTTAACGGATTTGTACAATTATCAATTCAAGATATTTACAACTACCCAATTACTAACTATCAACCCTATTGCGTCAACAATACGCCCTCTGTCGTGTAAAAAAGATTTATTTCCTCCCCTGTGGTCCAACACCCTAACCGATTAATACCAGGACCCATCCCATTTAAGATGACATGAGAAAAGATCTACCTACCAACTCTTAAACCAAAATTGTGTGACTGAACCCCTTAAAAAATTAGTACCAAAACCAATCCCATCCAAGATAGCAAACGAAACTACCTACTTACAAACTTTAGTCCCTATTTATCCAAAATAGGATCTAACACCCTACTCTCTGTGTAAACAAGTTTAAAATGAATAAGCATACATACGGACATATATGTATATATATATATATATATATATATATGTGTATTTGTATGTATATATATATGTATTTATATATATATATATATATATATATATATATATATATATATATATATATATATATATATATATATATATATATATATATGAAATTGAGTTTTTGGTGCCAAACATCATGAAAAGCCATGAAACGAAAAACTATCTTGATCCCAGGGCCAATTTTTCTAATCGCACCCATTGTAATAAGCAGTGTTTCATGGAAAATCAGAGTAGAAAATTCATCGATTATTTGAGGTTGTTCGATTATCATGATGAATGGAGATACTGATGTTCATAACTTATTGAATTTTGCAAAATTAATTTATGTTATCAAATTGTGTGGAGCTTCCATCTTGTGATAAATTTGACGGAAATACGCGAAGCGTATGAATAACGCAAACTCTGATAGTTGAGAAATGAATAGACATTAACCCAGTAGTTCAACTAGAAAAGATTTATTTAGGCGGAATTCAGAGAAACGTTATACCATGGGAAATTACTGCAAATTCTATATAGCAAGTAATAAAGCATAAATTGCCAATTGGAAGTTATTATATATGGCATAAAATTCCAGGACTCACGAGACATGTTCTATTACTTTTTGGATTTATTGGGCCGATAGATGACGTAAATTAATAAACATATTAAAACAATGAACAAAACTAAATTTGAATTTACTACGTTTATTATCACAAAATATTTTGAAAAATTTAACACTGCGATTGCAATTTCGGTCACTAGACCATCACCGGGCAGATTGAGTTAAGAATAGAATACAGAATTATAGATTTGCGCTTACGGGTGGGAAAGAATTATTGCAGGTTCTTAAATAGACAAGAGGAATATATTTCAAGAAGGGGTAATCGAGTGAATTTCCCAAATTGGTACAATACAATGTTCTTAGAAAGGTCGTTATTGTTTGAATACACTAAATATAAGAGAAGATATCAAGTCAATCTGGTCGTTCAGCAAGATATCTTTTGCATTATGATTAGAGTTAAAAAATTTCTAATGATTCTAAGTAAGTAAGTTTGGCTCTTTTCGGTAATTTGTGAATGATTTGAAAATTATCTATTTGTGGAAATGGGTGGTGGTTTTCACGGCAATGATTTGAAAACGTTGAATCCGTTTTATTTTTCAAAAAAGATTGTTGGTGTTCTTCGAATCTTGTCTTGAACGATCGACCAGTCTGACCTATATATACTCCTTTATATAGAGGACAAATCAACTTATAAACTGCTGAACTTTCAAATTTTGAAGTGATATCTTTGGCATTGAATAAAAATCCTGAGAGTTTTGTCAGAGCGTTTTCAATTCCATTATCCGCAACAAATTTAGCAAAAGAAATTTCGACTATAAAAATAATTGCTTCAAATAATGGTTTCAATACAAGTTTGATAGATAAAATGATAAACAAGGAACGTAGTCAACTAGCGTACAACAGCATATATCCTCAATTAAAAGTAGAAAAATCGAAAATTTCACATCTTTGACATATTCTGGACCTCTAACAGAAAAAGTTGCTAATGTCATACCTAAATGTAATATTAAAATTGCTTTCAAACCTAAGACAAAACTCTCAGGATTTTTATTCAATGCCAAAGATATCACTTCAAAATTTGAAAGTTCAGGAGATTATAAGTTGATTTGTCCTGTATGTAAAGGAGTATATATAGGTCAGACTGGTCGATCGTTCAAGACAAGATTCAAAGAACACCAACAATCTTTCTTGGAAAATAAAACGGATTCAACGTTTTCAAATCATTGCCGTGAAATCCACCACCCATATCCACAAATAGATAATTTTGAAATCATGCACAAATTACCGAAAGGAGCCAAACTTACTTACTTAGAATCATTAGAAATTTTTAAACTCAATCATAATGCAAAAGATATCTTGCTGAACGACCAGATTGACTTGATATCTTCTCATATATTTAGTGTATTCAAACAATAACGACCTTTCTAAGAACATTGTATTGTACCCATTTGGGAAATTCACTCGATTAGCCCTTCTTAAAATATGTTCCTCTTGTCTATTTAAGTACCTGCAATAATTATTTTCCACCCGTAAGCGCAAATCTATAATTCTGTATTCAGTTCTTAACTCAATCTGCCCGATGATGGTCTAGTGACCGAAATTGCAATCGCAGTGTTAAATTTTTCAAAATATTTTGTGATAATAAACGTAGTAAATTCAAATTTAGTTTTGTTCATCATGTTAAATTATCACGTAGTAACGACGGATTCCATCAACTACATATTAAAACAATGGTTTATAGAAACAATTTACACATTCATTAAATAAAATAACGCATGACTCACGTTTCGTTGAAACTTCAACTTCTTCAGATGCTAAATGCAAACTAAATATATTTTTCCGTTATATCGAATACAAGAAATAAATAGATGACAAATTGCGTGGAAAGGGTAAATAGAAGGCTAGTTACAAATAATCAGTAAAATAGGAAAAACCCATTCTAAACTGCTAGTCAGGTAGTTCGGTAATTTTGGAAAGATTCAGAAGGGGGTCTTGTATTATGATCAATTTCGCTATTCAAAGGAGACCTGAATGTTTGTATTTAGTTTTCGTAATGATTCTAGAAAAATAAGTTTATGAATTCATTCAAAAAAAAAATCAAAAGTTCACAAAAACGATAAATCAGAATAAAATTATAAAACTATGACGATTGTGATAAGTTTAACATTGGAAGAACTTTCAGAAGCTTCCAGACCCGAATTTCAGAACACAAACGTAGCTTTGTTAATCAAAAGTGGGATTCACATTATGCAAACCATTTAATCCAAGAAAAAAACATACTCAATTTAGACTTTAAAATATTGAATGCTGAAAGTAAAGGAATCAAACTTAGTTTTCTAGAAACATAACAGATAAATAAATACAAACATTCAGGTCTCTTATTCTTCTCTTTCGCTGATGACACCGTATTATTATATTATAGACGGGATCTAATGAGGATGAATTAAATCAATTAATAAATAATGATTTGAAAGTATATTCAGTTTGGTTAATATTTTATAGATTAAAAATTAATATAGATAAAACGAAATATAAATGCTATTCAAACAAAGAAATAAAAATATTCAAAGTCTAAACTTTCGCGTAAACAATGAAAACGTGGAAAAAGTCGTAGATGTGAAGCACCTAGACCTTGTTTTAGATTCCACGCTGAGCTGGAGACGACATATTGACCATTTAAAAGATAAAATTACCACTATGTATACAATACTTTATAGAACTAGAACTTGACTATGAATATTAAATACAATGTATATAATGCGTTCTTTCTCTACATGTGAGATATCTGATTGCAGTATGGGGAACATGTAGCAATTCAAATTTTGGTGGAATTTACAAAAATACTGTTCAATATTGATAGACGAACTAGTACAAAGCAAATTTACACCGATCTCAAACTATATGATTTGGCTAAGCTGAAATAACTGGAGCAATGTAAGTTCATCTATAAAATAGTTCATGGGAAACATAAATCGAACACAGAGTATAGGTTCTTGAGGGATGTTCATTCACATAACACCAGGAAATTATGTAACATATACCTGTCTAATGTAAGGACTGAATATGGGCTCAATAATCCTATTTCGATGGCATTTTCTGTTTATAAACATTTAGCTGGCTCAGTGAAGGAAATAGATTAAATCAGCAAATTTATTAGAAGTATTAATATGTATCTGAGTATGACATAGTTCTGGCGGTGTGATAGTTCTTTTTCTCTACTTTTTATTTTCACGGTTTATTTGAAAAATTCTGATTTTGCCTCAGATCTTGTTTTAATTTAGAAGTTTAATTAAAGTTATAACGATTATAATAGTGGTTAATCTCATTTTCTGTACTTGTTGGTTAACTATAAGGTTGATTATTAGTTGGTTTTATCATATGGTTTGATATTCAGGTTAGTTTGAGTTTATTTATATTTTATTAAAATTGTATCTAAAATTAATTCAATCAATTCTGTATATTTAACTACTTCGATACCAGTATTATCAGGCACTGTTCAGAAGTAACATTCGATTGATTGAATGAAGGAGATTTCGAAAAAAAATAGCCAAACTGGTCATACTACAAGCCCCTTTCTGAATCTTTTCAAAATTAGCGAACTACCTGACCAGCAGTTTAGAATGGGTTTTTCCTATGTTACTAATTATTTGTAACCATCCGTCTATTTACCATTTCTACACAATGTGTCATCTATTTTTTTCTTGTATTCGATATAACGGAGAAATATGTTTAGTTTGCATTTAGCATCTGAAGAAGGTGAAGTTTCACCGAAACGTGTGTCATGCGTATCTTATTTAATAAATGTGTAAATTGTTATTATCACCTATTGTTTCAATATTTTTATTAATTTACATCATGTGTCGGCCCAATCAATCCATAATTTAGATAGAATAACGCACTCTCCTCCCTACTTACAGATTTTCATCTCATTCACTAAATATATCCAATAAAACAGCGAAGAAATTACACATCAACAAGGTTAAATATAGTTTCGATCTCACCTGCTTTTCTCTCATATACTTTTCGTACATGGTTTCGACATGAAAATTCTAACAATTCCAACGATAATCATCACTTCCCCCTGATATCCGTTGAAAGCTACCTGAGATTTTATCCTGACAAAGTAAAGGACACAAAATAAACCGAGATTTCCGAGGGTGGGATAATAATTGCAACCTCAAAGTAGAAAATTGAGTTTCTTTCAACAACTGCCATATCTTTCGTTTCGAAACAAATGACATTGTTAGCGAACTCTGGGCGTTATATTGAGTTAGTCCAAGATGAGGAAATAATGGAGTTATTGACTCTTGTTTTAAAATAAAAGCTTTCGTGAACAGAAGTTGTTCAGAAAAAGAATTATTTCCAGGTTATCTACCCTCTTTTTCTTATATCTTGAGGTTGCTTGTTCCCTGACATAAAACTCTAATGAAAGACACTAAAAGAACGAAAAATTGGGTAAAATATCAATATATTTTTCTGGTTATTCTGAGATCATACGATATATTCCTGTTTTCATAAAACTGAAGTTTGAATCAACAGTTCGGGTTACTGAATTCTTCCATCTTCCAATTTTCTTTGAACAAGGAAAAAGTTATGAAAATGGAGCTGGAGTCTGTAAAAGCATTTCGATAGAATGTTCTTTCAAAACTACGCACCAGTTCATTCCTGAAATTCTTTCGCTTCTGGATTTTTTTGTGATGATTGGTAGAATGTTGGATCAAGCTCAAGTTTTGAACGTGGATCTATGAGCAATGTTATACATATTTGAGTTTAGATATGGCATTTGATTTCGATTTTCAACCCCTTGTTGCATCATGTGTCGAATATAGCACGAATCAATATTTTACACCTCTTTCCCCAGTTCGCGTTAAGAATCGGAAACAAGTGGTTGTGTGTTAAACATCTGTGTTTTGATTTCTTATCGAGAATTTAAAAGTGTGAAATGACGGACAAAGAAATGGAATGGAATACTCTTAATAGCAATGATCCACCCGACCCCGGAGGAATAAATTCGGATAAGTACCATAATTCAGTATCACAAATTAGTTTAACGCCTAATCTCTTATCACAGTCATTAAATTTGATTAACAATAAGAATATTGAAAATAATGAATACAACAATGAAATATTCAATACTATTTGTTCACAATCGCAAGTAGTTGATAGATCCCAAAATAATATTAGTGCACAAAACTCATCAGATTCTACAGCCTCTAAATTAATAAATACGGTCTCTCCGAGTACACCTAAATCTAATACGCTAAATTCAAAACGACCCTTCGTTACATCGTACGAGTTAACTGATACAGGTCCATTTAAAATTTATATCGAAAGTAAAGACAATAATATTGGATCACTGCATCCGATGAGTTTAGGACGCATGTTACATAATTATGATAAGATTATTAGTGATAATGTAGTAAGTGTTTCTAAACTAGGTAGGAATCGTATATGTATAGAAATGCGAACAGGAATGAGCGCTAATAAAATTATAAATGCAGAATTCATAAAATAGAAAAATTTAAATGCTTACATCCCTCAGTTTGTCACTAAAAGAGTGGGAGTAGTTCGTAATGTAGCAACTGATAACAGAGAAAGAAATTCTAGATCACTTGAATTCGTTCTATTCAGATAATTTTAAAGTATTAGAAGTAAAAAGAATGTTGAAGCGGGCGAGAAACGAAAAAAATGAACCTACTAATGATAGAGTTCCTATCCCTGTAATTTTAGTTACATTCAAAGGTCAGGAATTGCCTGATAAAATCTCAATATATAGAGTTATGTGTACGGTAGAACCATATGTACAGAGAGTTATACAATGTTTTCATTGTCTTAGATTTGGTCATATATCAGAACAATGTAAGGGTAAGATTAGATGTAAAAAATGCGGAGGAGAACATGATTTCCAAAACTGTGATGAAGTAAATCCAAAATGCATTCATTGCCACGGTAATCACTTGAGCACCGATAATGTAAAGTGTACAGAATTCTCAAAACAAAAACGCATTAAAAAAATAATGGCGACTGAAAACATTTCATATAAAGAAGCTATAACAAAAGAAACTAATAGTTATGCTTCAGCGGTTAGATTAAATTCAGAAAAAATTACTTCGTCAAACCCCTCTTCCCCTAGGAAACGTAGAATTACGCATTTCGAACCCAATATTAATGAAAAACTTAGAAGAGCGCATAATGAAATCATATCAATTCCTAGTAAATCTTCTGCTAGAGGCACATGTTTGAATAATAACTTGGTCGATGAATCAGATCAGGTATGTAATAATTTAAATTTAGAAAAGTTAATAAATATCATAAATTCTGTGAATGAAATAATTCAAAAAAAAATTAGTATCGGAAATCAAACAGAGTTGAAAAAGTTCATTCAAAATAAAATCGGCACCGGAACAGACATAATATCTTCTATATCTAATACGGAACCCATTCGACATTAATATGACCTTCTTCCCAAATAAAATAAATAACAATTGCTTACAAAACTTTCATATTATACAATGGAACGCTAGATCCCTAGTTGCTAATAAATCAGTATTTACAAATTTTTTAAACAAAGAGAATATTGACGTTGCTTTGATATCAGAAACCTGGTTTAAAAAGGATTCGGTTTATAATTTTAAGAACTATAACATTATTAGAGAAGACAGATCAGACGGTGAAGGAGGAGTGGCCATACTAATAAAATATAATATTATTTTTGACATAATTAAATTACAATACATACCCAATGGGATAATGGCTGTTGCTATAAAGGTTAAAAGTGCAAATAATTCAGAGACTTGCTTGATATCGATTTATGTAAATCCTAGACTCTCTATCAAATCTGCCAACTGGGACAGATTCATATCAAATCTACCAAAGCCATTTTTGATTGGAGGAGATTTCAATGCTCACCATATTAGTTGGGGGAATACCTTTAATGATGTAAAAGAAAATGAACTACTAAAATCAATAGAAAACGGTAATATAATCATTCACAATGATGGCAGCAAGACCACTTTCATTGGATGGAACAAAAATGCTACCGCAGTAGATATTACCATGTCTACTGCAGAGATAGCTGCAAATATCAATTGGGAGAAAATAGATGATCTACTGGGTTCAGATCACTATCCAATAAGTATTAAAATTGAGAATATTAACGTAGATACATTTCAAAGGTTAGGTTGTAAAAAATGGAATATGAATGAAGTAGATTGGAAAAATTATGCAGAAATATTCGACCAATTTCTAGAAAATTGTGACCACAACCTCTCGTACGAAGAATTTGTATCAATAATAAATGCCACAATGCAACAGTGTACTGAACAAAATAAATCATTTGGCAAATTGGTTAAATTTAATTTCAAATCGCAAAGTTGGTGGAATGAAGATTGTACCCGAGCAGTTGATAAACGTAAAGCAGCTTTGAATCTATTCAAAAATCACCCTACAGTAGAAAATTATATAGCATATAAATCATCAGACGCATTAGTGAAAAGAACAACTAACTCAGTACGCAGAGATGGATGGAAAACTTTCTGCAACGATTTAAATAAATCAACTCCTATAAAAAATATATGGAACAAAATCAAACAGTTAAGAAGAGTCAAGAACACACAATCAGCTACCTCTGTGGCAAAATTTGAAGTATGGGCAGAAGAGTTTTTGAACACTTTAGCACCTCAGTCGGCGGATATAATGTTACCTAAATCTACTAATAAATATAATCCGAAAAACTTTCCAATGGAACCATTTTCTCTAGAAGAAATGCGTACTGCATTGTCATCCCATAATAGTTCAGCACCTGGAGAGGACAACATTCATCATTCTATGATTTACTATCTCCCAACAAAAGGAAAAAAGCTCTTCTTGAAATATTCAATAGATTTTGGAAAGGCGAAGAATTACCTGAAGAATGGAAGAACATAATAATAATTCCCATCTTGAAATCAAATAAGTCACCCATTGAAGCATCTTCCTATAGACCTATATCTCTTCGATCATGCATGCTGAAAATGTATGAACGTATGATTAAAGGAAGATTGGAGTGGTGGCTAGAACATCACAGAAAAATGCCTAAGACACAGTATGGATTTAGGCGAGGATTTTCAACCCAAGATGGTATAGCAAAATTGCTATCTGATATCAACATTGGATTAACAGAAGACCAGGTCACAATAGTATGTTTTTTAGATATTATAGGAGCTTACAATAATGTTATCATTGATATACTATACCATGACCTTATTTCACTGCAAATTCCTAATAATTGTATCAAACATTATAAAATTATTTTCAAATAGAAATTTATCCTTGAGAATTCATGGTTGTCAATCTCAATCGTACTCTACTTCATTTGGTCTTCCCCAAGGGGATATCCTTTCGCCCATTCTATACTTACTTTATACCTCAAAATTAGAGCAAACTATAACTAACTCAACGAAATCGATCCAATATGCGGATGATATTTGTATATACTCAACAGCGGAATCATATGCGGAGGCATGCACAGAGTTATCTGTAAGTCTTCATTCAATGGTGACATTTCTAAAATCAAAAAATCTGGACATCTCACCGTCAAAATCTTCAGTTATGATTTTTCACCGGCATAAACTGAATATTCCTCCTACTTTGAATCTTGGAGGGATAGAGATTCCCCACAAATACGATACAAAATTTCTGGGCATACATCTAGATGAAAAATTGAACTTCAAAAATCATATCACGTATATACTTCAAAAGGCAGAAAAAGGACTCAACATAATTAGATCTATTGGAAGAACAAAATGGGGTGCTCATCCCTCTACATGTCTTATATTCTATAGAGCGTTTATCAGATCCATCATGGATTATGGATCATACTTCTATAGAATGTCATCTAAATAAAATCTCAAAAAATTGGATCTATTCCAGTATAAGTGTATAAGGCAATGTTTAGGTGCGTTGCGTTCAACTCCAATATCAATACTTTCATCGGAATCAGGAGAATTAACATTATCCCTTCGTTCAAAATTCTATTCAATAAATTTCTCGTACACCTAAGAAGCAAAGAAAGTCCAATATACGACAATATATTCAATTTAGAAATCTTCAATTTAACTCTCCCATATTGGAGAAACAAGAAATGTCTTCCAATGGTCGAAGACCTCACCAACAATTCAAGCGTTTGGAAAGACATCTATTCACATTCCATCCATCCGAACTTTCAACACGACTATAGTTCGTTATTCCCAAAAATAAAAGTTACACTAGACGCATCATTCAACCAATGCGAAGATCATTCAATCAGAGCTGTGCAATATACGATCCCGAATGTGAATATGAAAAAATGATACATCTCATACCTGTATTTTCTATTTTTTCGTGTGAATTAATTGCTATCATCGAAGCTCTAAAGTACTGCCATACTATGGAAGATAAGAATATTGTCATTATATCTGACTCGAAAAGTGTTCTACAGGAGATTTCAAATTTCAGTATTTAATCAAAGAATACACATTTGATTATAGAGCTGAGAAGAGAACTTTTTTGCCTTCAAAATACTGGTAAAAAAATCAATTTTCTTTGGATTCGATCACACAAAGGTATTCCTGGTAATACAGTAGTAGATATACTAGCCAAGAAAGCAACATCAATGGTAGACATAAATACTGACATTAAATGCCCTAAGTACGAATACTCAAAAGTATTTAAAAACAAATGTTACGATGAATGGAAACAAATATTTCGAAATGATAAAAAAGGATTATCGTATAAAGTCGTAGTTGGAAACAATCCGCTGAAGAAACCTTGGTTTCATGATCTCAACAAGCAACGTCAATTCATAGTATTGATAGGAAGACTGCGTTCTACACATGGTATTTATGCAAAACACATGCATAGGATAGGCTTAAAAATATCACCACTTTGTGAATGTGGCGATATCGAGACATTAGAACATATTTTTTTGGATTGTCCACTGTTTAATAATGAAAGAAAAATAATGTTGTATAATTTGTATACAGTGATAAAAGAGGGCCCTATTAATTTGATTGGAATAGTATGTCTTAACGATATCAGAATTTACGGAACTTTATTTAAATTCATGATGAACTGCGGAAAAACACTCTGACGAAGCATTACAAATTTGAGTAGTTTACCAATACTGAATTTTAGATTTAAATGGTTAAAATGAGTGGACCTCAATGTGAATAAATTAATTGTGAGAAAAATCAATATGATGATGACTGAATGGTTGATAAGCCAAGGTCAAAAAACTAAACTAAAAAAAAAAACACCTCTTTCCCACATAATGCACAAAAATATAACTTTATATGCATGAATTACCATTTTAGGCACATACAACCTTATTTCCAAAGAGACACCGCCCTCTCTGTAATTATGTAGCAGTTATATGGGTTTTTTAATATGGTAGCGATGAATCAGCTGCTTGTTAGTATTTATGTAAATTCAGTAATATTTATGAGTTCATCAATTTGATTTTGTACTTGATAGAAGTTGTTTTTGTAAAAAATATACTTCCAGCAACTGTATCACAGTGGCATGTTCTCGTATTTTCGAATAATTGACATTTTTTATCTAAAAAAATAAGTTTGTGCCGACCGATGCGTATCAATGAAAATTACTTCACGTGTTCAAAAAGTATCTAGTGATCATTGTACCAAAGATGGAAAATAAAAACACCTAAATTAAACATAATCAGCTCACCCAAATCAGTAGGAAATACGTGTATCAAAAAATCGATGTAAAACTGACATCGAGAATCGCATTCGATTGTCAAATTGAAATTTTAATTCCTTCTCATCAGATTAAATGAAAATTGGCCCACGAAGTTTTAATCCACTACTGGTAGTTAGCTTATTACAGCATGTTCCAACTTGATACAATTTGTCGCTAAGCCAATTTACAGGCGGTCAAATGGAATGAAATGTTTCGAAGGGATAATGCCCTAAAAGTCATTGCCTACAACGAAGTTAAAATTGGCGACATTTTTCCGGAGCAGCCAATGTAACAATGTGTGAAATTAGACTGCTGGGTTTTTATGTCTAAATTGACTACTAGTTTTTCCTTTTTTTGGATTTATAAGGCCCTACTTGATGTGAATCGAAGAACGTATTAAAACAATGGTTAATGAAAATAATTCACACGTTGATTAGATGAAATACTCATGACTTATATATATATATATATATATATATATATATATAATTATTTATATATATATCAATATTCAAATCATGTATATATATTTCAAATCACCATAATATGCGGGTGTATTCATCTTAAATGCGACACACTGTATATATATATATATATATATATATACAGTGTGTCGCATTTAAGATGAATACACCCCCATATTATGGTGATTTGAAAATACATAGATTTGAATTTTCGTACAGACATAAGTAGTGATGGGTCATATTTTTCAAGATACTTAACTGAATTCTGAATTTCAAACTCGGCCTACTACGAATTGACAAATAGGTCCGATTCTCAATATTTTGTTTCACGTTAGAGAGATGGAAAAAAGTTATAGGAAAAAGTTGTTCAGAAAATTTTTTTTAGGCCCATATACCAATTTTCATGACTAAATTCGCATTTTAAATTTTTTCAATATTTTGGTTATAATTCAAAATTATTAAGTTTATTTCTCAATTTTATAACTAGTACGCTATGGAAACTAAGAACTTGACTACTCGATAATGCAATAGTGTTATGTATTCAAATATTTCAGTAAAATAATTAACACAAAGGAATGAGAATTTCATTTTATAATAATTATTTTATTCTTATAACTGATCAAATTTAGAGAAGATTTATGAAACAATAATTTTTGTGATACAAAATAATTAATTAACAGTAATTAGATGAGGTCTCTCTCAACTAGATCACCGTCTATACGAATACATTTTTCAATTCTTTTTCTATTCTGTCTAGCTACTCGTCTAAGTTCAGGAATGCTGATTTCTTGACATGCTTGTCTTATTTTCTCACAAAGTGATTCTCGATTTCTGGGTCTTGTTTTATAGCCCTTGTTTTTTAACATGCCCCAAAAATAACAATCGAGGGGTGTTATATTGGGAGACCTCGGAGGCCACAGTTCTAAAGGACTATTTCTTCCTATCCAGAGCATAGGAAATTTTTTGTTCAAGCACTCACGAACAATTCTTGAGTTATGAAGAGATGCGCCATCGAGTTGCAAATACATATCCTGTCGCACATTAAGAGGAAGAATTTCAATTGTCTCCCAAAATTGTCCATCAAAAAAACCAGCGAAACGCTCAGCATTTAGCGACTGATTAAATAAAAAAGGACCAATTATTCGGTGTCCTAAAATACCACACCAAACATTGACCTTCTGGGAATATTGGTCTTTACAATTTATTACCCAGTGAGGATTTTCTGTGGCCCAGTATCTGCAGTTTTGAGACGTCACAACCCCATTAGTGGTGAATGTAGCCCCATCACTAAACATAATCTTTTTCAAAAAATTTTATTAGTATCGCCTTCTTTTAATGAATAAAGAACTTTTTTCATATGACTTAATTTTGTGACGTATGAAGCATCTTTTAATTTTATCCTTGCCAATATTAAGTTGAGATGATAAATCTCGAAGACTCATGCATGAATTTGCTCGATTTGCCGCCAATATATCGTAATCCTCAAGATACGGGTGTATTCGACGAGGTTGACCATTCTGATACATTTTAAAAAACACTGCCAGTTTCATTGAAAAGAGCATTTACAGCAGCTGCTTTCACATGAATAACAAAAGCACGTTCGGAGTGTCTCAAGTTAAACTCTGCAGCAACTTATCTGCTGCTACGAGAATTATCACCAAACAACCGAATTATTTCGATTTTTTCACTCAATGTAATATATATATATATATATATATATATATACATATATATATATATATATATATATATAATATATATATATATATATATATATATATATATATATATATATATATATATATATATATATATATATATATATATATATATATATATATATATATATATATATATATAATATATATATATATATATATATATATATATATATATATATATATATATATATATATATATATATGTATATATATATATATATATACATATACATATATATATATATATATATATATATATATATATAATATATATATATATCTATATATATATATATATATATATATATATATATATATATATATTTATATATATTATATATATATATATATATATATATATATATATATATATATATATAATATATATATATATATATATAAAGATTTGGTTTGATTTTTGGTTGTTCCAGGTTCGTAAAAATACTTTAAATTACTAGATTAATTCGTTTAATAGACGTTTCAGGAGTAGTACTCCCTTCCTCAGTATCTAAAATATAAATATAAAAATCTCAATAGACCAACATTGACTACACAAATATTACACGTTTAACAGCTTACCTTAGTATAGACAATAAAATAAACATAAAAATAAACACATCTAGAGTATAAAACAATATCGTCAAACAATTATTATAATATATATTTTGAAAATGATTTTCTTTATTTGTCTGGCATGTCAATGTCAAACTTGGTGATGTATTAGTTCTTTTCTTATTCTTTTCAGTTTGACTTGTTTTTAAGAAACGGTAGGTAGAATTGACTAAGTTGTTTGATGTCTTGTCTGTCGTTCAATGTGTTCTCTAAATTTGTCTGTATATGGAACATTTCGTGTATTTCTCTATGTTTCTTGTTCCTTTGTGTTGTTAGTATTTTCGTTTCTTCGTAGTTAAAATCATGATTTTCCGTTAATTTGTGTTTGTTCAGTGCCGTAGTTGCTGCTTTTGTGTATTTGTGGGCATTTATCCGGTCCTGCAATCTTTGTGATGTTTGTCCTATGTATTGTTTTCCGCAATCCTTACATGGAATTGAGTAGACTACATTAGATTTTTTTGTAGTGGGTGTTGCAGTTTTTAGTTTGCTGAAAATTTGTTTTACTTGATTCTGCGGTTTGTGGATGACTTCGAGATTGTGATTTTTTAAAATATTTTTTAATTTATACGAGAAGTTCCCCATGAAAGGTATTGCGATTCTTGTTTTGTTGTCTTCTATTTTTCTTTTTGTTGTTTCTGTATTGTAAAGCTTGTGTGTTCTTTGTTTTATAACACCTGTTATTAGTCCTTTCGGATAGTGGTTCTTATTTAACAGTTTTTTTACTGTTAAATTTTATTGTCTATACTAAGGTAAGCTGTTAAACGTGTAATATTTGTGTTGGTCTATTGAGATTTTTATATTTATATTTTAGATACTGAGGAAGGGAGTACTACTCCTGAAACGTCTATTAAACGAATTAATCTAGTAATTTAAAGTATTTTTACGAACCTGGAACAACCAAAAATCAAACCAAATCTTTATTATATAAATGACCAGGTAATAAGGTGAAGTGAGAAATTTTTAATATATATATATATATATATATATATATATATATATATATATATATATATATATATATATATATATAATATATATATATATATATATATATATATATATATATATATATATATAATAACATAACGCATGACGAACGTTTCGCTGAAACATCACCTTCATCAGATGCTTAACGAAAACTGTTTGCATTTAGCATCTAAAGAAGGTATCTAATTGATGAATTGTTTTCATTGACCATTGTTTTGATACTAATTGTTTTGAAGTTTATGTGGAAAATATTTTTGAAATAGTAATTTACGTGATGAATTCAGAAGAAACTGTTGTTTAGGAGACGATACAATATCCTGGGACGAGTCATACGAGAGTTCTGGAAGTCCGCAAGCCAAAAAGCCCAAGTTTTGCGTACATTATTTTTTCGGAAACCATGTAAAATATCAAAGCAATAAAGCATATTCTTCAATAATATTCATTGGTACAACCAAATTAGGGGTATCCAAATTTTTCATTATATTAATATTTTCATTAAAATTCGAACAACAAAGTGCCTTTTTTCTACGATCGTGCCTTTTTTGGTGAAATTAACTTTAGCATGAGGTGAGTTTTTTCGTCCGCTTCCCTAAAAAAATTTTTGATCTGCTCATTGTTGAAGACTTTTGATTGTATATATTACATAAAGTCAACAAGGAAAATTCTTCAATAATACTTGACAGGGACTTATAGAAAATGTAAAGTTATTCCTACTCAATACAGTTGTTTCGATCTTATTAGATCTCCTTAGTGCGCCATACTCAACTCGGAGTGAATTTACATATTTTTTATTGTTCCCCAATAGAAAACGAGGCAAAACTACTTATGTTTAACAACCCATAGCGCCATCCGCTAAATATATTAGGAACCAACAATTAACAGTTCAAACCGATAACTTTGATTCCATTGCTTTATAGCAAACGTTCTTCCTTTTCAGAAATGCGATAACCTTCGCAGAGCAAGTGGCTATGTTTACATTAATCTTCACAAAATTGGTATTTTTCAGGAAAGAGTATGCTCCACAGGATGGAGAATTAAATAATTTTGGATATTTATACGTAATAAGCCAAAATTATTTCCTCTGTAGTAGTTTCACATTTCTGAATGTCTTGTTATGAAATATATTGTTGAAAGGTGAGATCTATTCAAAGTTTATCTAATTTTAAACTCGTGAACAAGGTGAGATACTTCTGTGGCAAATATATGTAGTGGTCGAAATTACTCAAAATCTGAGATTTATTTATTTGAAATTACTCAAAAAAGTTGGATAAAGCATCAACTTCTGAGAGTATATACTCGAATGAAAGTAACACCAATAAGAATTTCCAATAAAAAAATGACCATCTTAGAATATATGTAGCAGATTCCAAAGTGTGTGTTCCCTTTAACATGAAACCTAAGATCTCAGTAATTTGAAACTTTTCGAGTTCTTTCAGCCCGTACTTTATGGGCTCTCCACTTTCCTCGTTTTTTATACATGTTGGTCTAATTACAACTGTGTAGAAACATTCTGACACGAAGACGGAAATGCGCTATTAAGAAGCTGAGAAATGATGCTGATGTAAGGAGAAAGAAAAAAATGTTGGTTTAAGTAACGGACTCTTATGAGGTAATGTTGCTTGCTTTTCTTATGGTTTCCAGTTTTACTGTGGAATATATTAATCATCTATCGAAATTTTGGAAGGATAATGAATAAATATTATCCGTACAAAAAAAGACCACAAGCGATAAATCGAAATTATATAATTTATTACATTATATTGGAACCCCTAGCACAAAGTCTGAATCACTTCTTTCGCGAAACAGCATCAATGTAGCATTTCGAACTAGTATTTATAATGAAAAAAATATTGAGAATAATGAATTAAAATTCTATAGAAATAATGTCCGAAGTAACTATATGAAATTTATTCACATGATATTAGTTCTATCATGTGAAAATTTTCCCCTTGGAAGAACTTAATGAATTAAAAATTTTGAACATAAACTTAGTTTTAATAATAAAGAAGTAGACTCTCAAAACTTGAATCATTTGATTCATGAGAATCTATTGTTTACTTCAGACCTTTAAATATCAAATAGTATGAATAAGGGTTCAAAATTCAAGTTTATGAAATCTTTAGAAACCTATATTAGGTATGTATAGAAAACCAACTTTCAGTAATAATATCACAAGAGCATCGAAAATTATCGATTATACTACCGAGTCACGAGACGTATTTTGCGAAACACCACGAGAGCGCAGCTCGAGTGGTGTTTTAAAAGAATACGCCGAGTGACGAGGTCAGTATAATCGATTATTTTCGATTGCTCGAGTGGTATTCGTTACGATTATATAACGAATAAAAAATATAAATTTTTTTTGACAAACGTCAAAACACCGTGAAATGAAAATATATATACATTTTGACACGAGGCGAAACATCAAAACGATTATATCACGTCGTCAAGGGTATATTCACTTATCTATACTACGTCGTTATGCAAAATTCACGGATTCTATTGGCTTATTCATACATGAGTTATATAATCACGGATATATGTATTTCATCGGATTCAAATCATCCTCTTTCCCATTAACATTCAGCTTTTAACCCAATGATCCACAGAGCGTTTTCAATTTCATTATCCGTATCAAATTTAGCAAAAGAAATTTATACTTTAAAAATAATTGCTTCCAATAATGGCTTTCATACAAGTTTGATAGATAAAATGATAAACAAGAAACGTAGTCAACTAGCGTACAACAGCATATATGCTCAATGGAAAGTAGAAAAATCGGAAAAATTAACATCTTTCACATTTTTGGTCCTCTAACAGAAAAAGTTGCTAATGTTATACCTAAGTGTAATATTAAAATTGCTTTCAAACCTAAGACAAAACTCTCAGTATTTTCATTCAATGCCAAAGATATCAATTTTGAAGTCCAGTGAGTTTTTAAGTTGATTTGTCCTGTATGTAAAGGAGTGTATATAGGTCAAATAGTTCGATTGTTCAAGGCAAAAACTGAAGAAATCAACAATCTTTCTTGAAAAATAAAACGGATTCAACGTTTTCAAATCATTGCCGTGAAAACCACTACCCGTTTCCACAAATAGATAACTTCCAAATTATGCACAAATTATCGAAGGAAACCAAACTAACTTACTTAGAATCATTAGAAATTTTTAAACTCAATCATAATGCAAAAGATATCTTGCTGAACGACCAGATTGACTTGATATATTCTCCTATATTTAGAGTATTCAAACAATAATGATTTTTATTGTACCAATTTGGGATATCCACTTCGATTAGCCCTTCTTGAAATGTGTTCCTCTGGTCTGTTTAGATACCTGAAATAATTCTTTTTCACCCGTAAGCGCAAATCTATAATTATGTATTCAGTACTTAACTAAATCTGCCCGATGATGGTCTAGTGACCGAAATTGCAGTCGCAGTTTTATATTTTTCATAGTATTTTTGTGATAATAAACGTAGTAAATTCAAGTTTTGTTTTCATCCATCTTTCCAAACCAATAAATTAAAATAGTCAGGTCTTCTCCTTCAGAGTAATAGTAGCCAAATAGTTCTTTATTTTTCAAAAATGCAGTTCCTGGTGGTGGTTCGGTTCGAATCCCTTGAATATTTTACATACGCTCCTAGATAATTGGGTATTTGAAAAAAAATGTTCGTGATGAATGGAAAGATCATGAATACGTTTTATATCAAGACTATTTCTAGTTCTTCTTTCCGTTCTAATTAAAAAGTTGTATTAAATAAAAAATAAATTTTTTTAATCCAGTACCGAAAAGACGCCGATAAATCCCGGACAAACAGAAGCGCGTGCGACGTCACAATTGTTACCGTCAATATATTAATAAGTATATTTGAAATATAAAACATAAAAAGTTATCGTGTTTGTTTCGTAACATTATGTACGAATACTACGAAAACAACTCCCCAAAAAATGTTTTCAAATGATAAAAGTATCTATTATAAATAATTTATTGCACTAAATTCTGGATTTTTTCAGTCAATTTACAAGTAGAAACCGTTGACACTGTACCATCGAGAAATTCCTTTAACATTATGACGTCACAAACATGGCCACCCATCATGGTGCGTTTGTTGTCCCGTAAAATTTTAACAATTTCAAACTGTTCATAAATAATAAAAAAATGTTGAAAAGTTTTTGACATTGACTATTAGTATAATTTAGTAATAATTCATGGAAAAGTTTTAAAATACATAATAAAAAATTTATTGTTTTTTTTTCAAAAACTCAATTGAGATTGTTTATAAATATTTGTATCTATAGAATTTTATCATTGTTTTTATTAGCCAGCTTTCTACGGAGTAGTGAGTACTTCGCATTATCATTATTGAAAAATATATGTGAAAATGTTCGTAATGGTGTAATTTATTAGCTTTGTACTTTACTGCAACTCTATACTTAGAAATTATCTAGGATTTATTTGAAAGCAATAAAATCAACTTGACACTCAACAAATGTAGCAAGCTACTCAAGATATTCAGTCAAATTCGAAAGAACTTTAAATGTTAAATTATTCAAACAAGTTATGATGGCTGTGAAGATGAAATATTAATAATAATTGATTACTTTGAGAATATGAGGCTCCTCTAGATTTTAAACAAGCTGAAAATTTTCATTGAATTCTGAAAGAGGCATAGATCAAAGAAAAAAGCGCAATTAACTTCCTAACTAAATTTCAAAGAAGAATTTTATGTGAGCAGTGATGAACCTCCTTCACCAATCTTGGTTAACACCAACGAAAGATTGCTTTTGAAACTCGACATAAACATCTTCAGAATGAGTCCAACAGAACTTTATCATATTTTCAACGCCCGACGTTCCAGCAGAAATGAAAAAGAAATTTGAGCTGCGGGTGACATAATACTAGTAAAATATTAAATAGAGCCATAATCCTTTCCATAATCTCATCTCAACTCACCGATTAAAAAACATGTCTTGACAAGCTTGTCTTAAATACAAAATAGTTTGGAGATTACCTTTCAAGTGTAATACAAGAAGAAATGATGAAGATAATTATTAGGAAATTAGAATTTGTAAAATTTTACTTCCAAAACCGATCAAACATATTTCAAACCTATTCAATAATTGATATGCAGAATTCCACGAAATCGTATAATCTCTGTAATGATGCAATGAATCTTTTCACGCCTCTCTCATTCTTGGAGAGGGAAAAAACTGGAATTATTCATGTATGGGTTCGGGTTCGAGCCCCCTTCACTGATAGACTAATAAAAAAAAACGTGTGGCACTCGGGGACTGCCGCGGAAAAGCTATTGCATAGCATTTTTTATCAACTGATGCAATTATAACGCGGTAAAGCAATTGCATAGCATTTTTTATCAACTGATGCAATTATAACGCGGTAAAGCAATTGCATAGCATTTTTTATCAACTAATGCAATTATAATTATTTATTTATTTTTTATTTATGCAGTATTTTTTTCTTTTTCTTTGATATTAATTTGATAGTTACACTTTTTGAGCGTGGTGACCGATAAGAAAACAAATTTTTTTCTTTTATCGAATAAATGAGAAGTAAATATCGTTTAAAATATTTTAATTATCTTGCAATACAAGTAGGTTATTCAGTAATTTTTACCATTGAAACTATAGGTTTATGGTAACTGAAATAAGAATATATCATATGTTCTCGTCCAATTTTGGATTCGGCGAAATGTAAATTGCTACCATGACTATGTGTAGGCCATTTCTAAGTTTGCATAAGCACGCACAAATATCTCCAACAAATGAGCGCCTAACATTAACATCGCTAAAGTGTGCAATATTTATATGAATATTCGGAGTCATAATATTAGTAATATACAGTGCTTTCATGATGAAAGGAACAAATTCATTAAAAAATTAGGTTTCTATTTCATGTTAAAATCCTCGGACAGGTCGATTAGTATTTTTATTTGGGCAATTTTCGCAATAAAAACTTTGTATACAGGGTGTCTCATTCAAGAGCTATGGCTTTGTCATTAGTTTTTTTAAAGGTAATACCCTGTATATTATTTCACTTTACAATTCTACGATAAATTCTTATCACTTTTTGTGAACATACCATATGCCTCAACTTGATGGATTCCCAGATTATAACGGAGATAGTGGAGCACCTGGAGATTTAAAATGTGGATTAAAAGTACAAAAAAAAATTTAGGTAAACATTGTCATTAAATCTGAAGAATGAAATTTCACATGTACCATCTGAATTCATTCACTGGTGCTGTATAGTCCGCAGTTTTCACGTTTTTAACGCTCCAGGCACTACACTACTTCATTGTTTAAGAAAATGCAATTACTTGAGAGAGAACGTATTGAAGTACTTATGATGATTGGTTTTGGAGATAGGGTGCGTTCACAAGAAGAAGTCTGCAATCTATTCAATGAAAATCATCCTGATCGTCCGCCAATTACTAGATCGACAGTCAGCAAAATTGAATCAAAATTCAGGAGATACGGCCACGTTAGAGATTTACCTAAAGGAAGACCACCGAGAGTATCTGAAGAAACAGTGCTGAACGTTCTACTAGAAACCCAAGATAACCCTCATACATCCATTACTACAATTTCCAATAATTTTAATTTATCAGTAGGGTCCGTGCATAAAATACTTAAGGTAAATAAGTATCATCCCTATAAAATTAAGCTGCTACATGAATTATTAGAAGACGATTTTGACCGCAGAGTACAGTTTTGTGAGCAGATTCTTGAAATTCATAATCAACATCTAAATTTCATTACAAACATAATTTTTTCTGATGAAGCCACCTTTACTTTAAATGGCCACGTCAACAGACAAAACTGTAGGTATTGGGCGACCGAGAATCCTCATTGGATGCAAGAATGCCACACACAGCGGCCTCAAAAAATTAATACATGGGCAGCGATTGTTCGAAATCGTATAGTTGGTCCCTATTTTTCTGAAGGAACACTAAACGGAGAGGACTACTTGAACTTTCTCCAGTTCGAACTCATTCCGGCTTTAGCTGTTTTGTTTCCTAACCCACAAGATCCTGACATACCTAATAACGAGATATGGTTTCAACAAGATGGGGCACCTCCTCACTATTCAATCGCTGTTCGACAATTTCTTGATGCAACTTTTCCCAACAGATGGATAGGACGGAGAGGCCCGATTGAGTGGCCGCCAAGATCACCGGACATAACCCCATTGGATTTTTTTTTATGGGGTTATTTGAAGTCTAAAGTTTATTTGAATAGACCAAATAATATTGATGATCTAAAAGAGAGAATCAGGCAGGAAATAAGACTTATCAGTCCAGAAGTAATTGAAAATGTGCAACGGGAAACATTGAATCGACTTCAAAAATGTCTCGAAGTAAACGGACAACAGATTGAACATATGTAAAAATTAAATTAGTAATTACATTTGTGTGTTTTCATATCGTACCTCTCATTACCCACTATCTCCGTTTCTGGCAATCCATCGAGTTGAGGCATATGGTATGTTCACAAAAAGTGATAAGAATTTATCGTAGAATTGTAAAGTGAAATAATATACAGGGTATTACCTTTAAACAAACTAATGACAAAGCCATAGCTCTTGAATAAGACACCCTGTATACAAAATTTTTATTGCGAAAAATGCCCAAATAAAAATACTAATCGACCTGTCCGAGGATTTTAACATGAAATAGAAACCTAATTTTTTAATGAATTTGTTCCTTTCATCATGAAAGCACTGTATATATAGCTATTCACTGTTGTACATAGGTACACCTATATATACCTACATGTATAATTACGGGGCGCACATGCGGTGAGTGTGGCATTATAAAGATATGATAGATACCTATATTAGGGAAGGCGATCTGAGATCGATTAATCGAAGAATCGATTTCTCGGGCCAAAAAAATCGATTTTTTAAATCGATATGTACTGCTGAATCGATTCAGTGAATCGATATTTCACCCTTGAAAATCGACATTCGATTTTTTCTGTTTTTTAAAAACCTAAAACAATTTACAATCAGTTGAATGTACCCGTAATATTACGGTTAGAACCGCTGGATCCCAGTAGACTTGACAGACTGTTGTTTTTAAAACTTGGATATTAAGCATTGGGAGCTATAAGCTATATAGTCTATTTTCTTAACTTTTTAAAATAACAAATACATTTAGAAAATAAATGTCTTCTTTTATAACTGATATGGTAATAAAAATGATTTATTATCGAATCCCTCATTTTACTGATAAGAGATGGTTTCTTATGTATCTTTCTTGTTTTTCATAAAACGTAATTATATTTACATTGTAAATACAAACTCGACGAAAAATCGATTTTTCAGAAATCGATGTTTTAGACCTCGATTTTTTTGTGAATCGATTCATTAGGTAACGATTCGAATCGATTTAAAAATCGATCTTCTTCCGAAAGAATCGACATCCCTAACCTATATCCTATACACCTATATCCTTTCTCACAAACAGCTGCTTACGTATTCGTCCGATTTCGGAGCAGCTCGTCTCGATCCGTGAGGGCTTCGTACAGTCGTACCATATACATACATGTTAAGCGAACGCTCGACCGAGCTGCATGGTAGGCGGAGTGAGGAGTGTTAGGTTTTATTTTCGTTACGAAATTTCTTGATTCGGCCGCCGCGCTCAAAGCCCGCGATAAAAGCTATGCAATAGATTTTCTAGATGACAATTTTCTGATATTCTAGTGGAATTCTATTTTGATTTCAACAGTTTGTCTTTCAGGAAATCTTTCATTAAGCCTATCAATCCATTCTCAATACAGGACAATATGTCACCAACGAATCATTTCCGCAATTTTTAAGGAATAATTGTTTAGCATAATTTAAATTCAAGGTTCGTGACCTCCATGTTTATTCAAATTTCAGTATCTTTTGGAGGGAAGTTCAAGAAACTTCCTGATATTCATAAAAAATGGCAAATTGCGCTTGTTCCAATCTTCCCTCAAGTATGTATGGGGAAGGTGACCTTTGAGTTTTTTGGGAATGAACTCCTTCAGCCAAAGCAGAGGATACACTCGTATGTACAAGTGCAATAAGGATGGGCGAGACAGGATATTTATTGAAGAGAAGAAGTGTGGGCAGTACTCAGAGGATGAATATTAGTCAAGCATTCGCCTTATGAGTTGCAAGCAGTGACTCACTTGACGCCATGAGAAAACTCATGGCAGACCAGTCAAACCTGGGGTTTGAACCCGGGACCTCCCGAATATTAGACAGCGTACATAAGTACTTGACTAACTAGCTCAGTCACTACAGAGGACAAGCTTCAATGAATTATATTAAAATAGGAGTAGTTGAAATCGTAGAATTATTATTTTACGTTCGTTCTGCGTTTCGTTATTGCATTGAACATCTGCAGGTGAAAATAACGAGCTTCCTTTAAATTACCAGTGTAAGCTAAACATGTGTCGTGGAAGAGACAACATCGACAAGGAGTTACACAGGGCGTGAAATAATTGAAGCAGGCATGCCCTATCAATACGCAGAATATAAATCACATTAATTGAGTCTCATGCTTCCACAATCACATGATAAATATCATAGATAATGAAACAATATTAAAAACAATCTTTTTCATTAAGTATAAATTTTCATTTGATTTCGGCCTCTTCAATTAATATGTATTAGATTCCATACAATACATATGAAAAATCGCTTTTAATTGCGTCTAATACTGATGTAGATGAACATACGTAAAGAAGAACTGCTAGATATCACGAAAACAATTAGGTTGGTTGGAAATATTGAATAAATAATGACTACATTACTATAAAATTCCTTTAACTACTGGATAGTATAAAGAAAAACACTCAACCTAAATCCTTGGAATAACCTCTTCATTATAAGCATTCTGTAATAAGAGCGTATGAAATATTTATCTCAAGAAAAAGTTGAAGTGTTCGTTGATAGCTATTCAGAAGTGAATACTGTAACCTCTTCGAACAGATTCATGGAGAATTATGAGAGAGGTTTAACTTCTATTCATATGTAATCACACATAAGACTCTTTTTGTCCTGAATAGTGTTGACAAGTATGTCAAGTGACTGTATCAGGTAGATTCTCATGTGTCTTTATTTGTTTTTCATTTGAATATTCACTGTACATTCCTCTGCGTTTTTCAAATTTCTGTAATTGAACTAAATACACTTTCGTAAGTTGTTGTTCCATCGAATATAATTTCACTTGTTAAAAACATTTCAGAAACAATGACTAGAATCTATGACTTGCTTGAATATCTATTTTTATTTCGATATTTTGATTATCGAAATGAGAGTAGATATTCAAGCAAGTCATAAATTCTAGTTGAACAACCAAGATAACATATCAACTGCAAAGTTTCCATATGAAAATACACGATTAGATTTAAACTGTTTTCACAAATTTAGACCCAATAGAATTTGACATACAGAAGCTAAGATGCCACACAATTTAGGTATTTAATCCTCGTTCGTAATTGTAATTTACATACTAATAAGTGATTCAAGTTCAGTGAATAATTAAATAGTTTATGCTATTTTTCTATATACTCCAATATTATTTCTAAAAAGCATAAAATTTCACACCAAGTCAACAGTTGAATATTAAAAATAATTTTGAATCATTTAGTAAGAGTAAATTCAATTTAATTTAAAAATGAAGACTTGTGAAAGAAAAGTGTATTTTAGTAAATTTAATTTCACCTAAAAATAGAGTCTTGTTTTTTTTACGATCCGTACGTTAATCTAACGAACTCAGTGAAGGATTTCTCGAATCTATAAACTGATCGTAGGAAACTGAGTCCAGACTGAACTGAAATAATATACAATTTTCACTAGAAAGACCTATCCGGATCAAAGAAAGTTAAAGGCTTTCAACAAAGATCATGAATTTAAAGTAGAAGAAGTTGGATTTTGTTTTATCAAAGCAGTAGGGTCTATATAAAAAACACATTTGCGTTATTCCCGATGCACCCATATATTCGATGTGTTTCTTCTACATGTTCTACAAGTTTCAATGGAAAATAAATCTATTTTTAGGAGCATACTGATAACATAATGTAGCCAACCAGGATAACTAACTAACGATAATATACTGCTCACCAATTGAAATGTTGGGGCTTCAAAAATAGCGAGTTTTCGTGTTATTTTACTTACTGTTGAGTTATAGATCCTCATGAAATAATTAGTCAGTTTTTAAATTTCTAATTGTAAGTCCTAAATAGAATTTTTCACAATCGTTACAGTTGAATCTATAAACACCAGTACGTTAATCTCTATGAATTTTTAATTTGTTGTTTTTAATCAATGCTCCAATGCTATTGTTGGTTTTATATGAAACTTTAAATTTTTTTTTATGAAGAAACAATTTCAGTTTTCGGAAGGTTTGCACAAGTATGTTAAACTGTCAAATACTGTACTTTTCTCGGATATAAGTGGGAAACTTGCCATTTTGTATTTTTTCCTCTGAATGAAACTGTCAAACATATTGGGTGAATAACCATTATTTACTGCCATTTGTTCAATTATATGCAATTCCTTTCCAAAATTAGCTTCGGACAACGAAATTTTGAAAAGTCCATGAATCTTTTTCAAAATTTCGTTGTCGGAAGAAAATTTTTGAATAGAATTGCATATAATTAAACAATTGGTAGTAAATAATGGTTATTCACCCAATATGATTGACTATCTCATTCCGAGGAAAATATACAAAATGGCAGTTTCAGAAGTTTACCCTCTTATATCTGAGAAAAGTACAGTATTTAACAGTTGGCAAACCTTCCGAAAACCTGAAATTGTTTCTTCGTGAACAAAATTTCAAAGTTTCATATAAAACCTACAATAGCATTGGAAAATTGATTAAAAACAACAAATCAAAAATTCATAGAGATGAACGTACTGGTGTTTATAGACTCAACTGTAAAGATTGTGAAAAATTCTATATAGAACGTACAATTAGAAATTTCAAAACTCGAATAAACGAACACCAACGTAGCTATATTAAGCAGAAAACTGACTCTAATTATGCGTGCCATCTTTTTCAAGAAAACCATACCTTTAATCACAATTATAATATATTACAATTAGAAAATAGTCTCCATAAATTCAACTGTTTGGAATCCCTTTACATCACCAAATTAAAGCCATGACAGGCGCGGTGTTCCTAGATGTAGCAAGAGCCTTCGACAGAGTTTGATAAGACGGACTTGTATGCAAAATGCATAACGCGGGATATAAACTAAAGACCTGTAAATTGATAAAAAACTACATGAGCGGCAGAACGTTTAGTGTAAAAATTGGCAATACAAGATCTCAACCAAGAAATACAGAAGCAGGGGTTCCCCAGGGATCCGTACTTGGCCCACTGCTATACCTGATATATACTCACGACATTCCTAAGACAACGAACACAAGATTATTCATGTATGCTGACGATACTGCCATTACCAGCACACATAGGAACGTAGGAATAATATGTAAAAGGCTACAAGAAGAGATGAACCAAATCTCGAAATGGTGCGTAAAATGGAAGATAGGAATCAATGGCCAGAAGAGCCAAGCAATCTTATTCCAGAAAAGGATGCAAAAACCAATAGAAAACATAAAGATAGAAAACAACGATATTCAATGGTCTAAGGAAGTTACTTACCTGGGAGTAACTATGGATGCGAGATTAACATGGAGAAAACATGTAAACAAAGCAGTACAAAAGACAAAAGCAGCAATGGCGCAGCTGTATCCACTCATCAATAAGAAGAGCAAGATGACGAACAGAGTCAAGATAGCCCTGATAAGAGCCATAGCCAGACCACAACTGACGTACGGATCAGTAGCGTGGGGATACACTGCAAAAAGCAACCTAGACCGGATAGCAAGTGCGGAAAATAGATTGATTAGAACAGCATTGGGAGCACCATGGTATGTTCGAAATGAACAAATACATAGAGATATTGAATGGGAACCTATCAAAGAATTTATGAAGAGAAAAGCGCAAAATATATTTACGGCAATAAAAGAGCATCAAAATCAACAGCTCAGAGAATTGACAAACTACGATCCAGAAGAGGACGCACAAAGAACGAGAGTCTATTACAAAAGACCTAGAGATCAACTGGACTAATAATTATTTTTTATTTTCAGGTACTTCAATCCATTAGCTGTACCTAGATTTCTTCGGAAATTTAGGCGAGCAATGGAATCTTTTTTAATGCGCCGCGACGCAGAGAGACATACACTTGGGTCTTGAAATATAGACACAAGGAAGAGAACAGGTTCTAGTGCTGACCGCAGCACGTGAGTCCTAATCTAAGTGCGAGACTGGAGGTTTAGTAGGCTAACGCCCGGAAACCGAAAGAACAGAGGTGTTTTTAGTGGGTAGGCAATACTGCATATATATATTTATATATATATCAGCTATTGAATCCCACACAGGCCGGGTTAGCAACCGGTATCGCTTTTGAAGTTTTCACCTCGATTTAAAAAAAAAAAAAAAAAAAAAAAAACTTTACATCAATAAATATAAAAATACCGGAAACCTAGTTAACGACCAGATTGCAGAGAAATCTTCTCCGCTCCTTAATCTGTTCAATGTACCTACCAATATCTCTGAATGAATTGCTTATTGTTATTTAGTTTCTCTAGGAATCCCTCTGTTATGTTCAATTTTTCGTATAAATAGATTGTTTTGTAATACCATAATTTAGTACGAGATGAAGTCAATATTATGACGAAACGCGTTTAGTCAATAGATTTTTATTTCAGCCTATGGAAAGTTAGTTTTTATTTCATCATAAAAAATGAATTCAATTTTTTAAAATACGAATTCAACTTTATGAAATATGAATTTGATTGATTCACAATATAATTACAGTTATCGATAGGTCCTAAAATATGCCACGAATTCACAAACCGTTAGTATGGAATGGTATGGGATAAGAGGGGATACGTTCCCCGCTTCCAAAATAAAAGAAAATATTAAAATAAAATACATTCAATGGGAGATTGAGACAAATATGTTCATATTAATTATTATGAATGGGTGTAGGCAATGGTTTGAGAAATTCAGTAATTTCCTCTTTCTTGTCTAGCCGTTTTACAAGGTCTTTCTTTCAATTCAGATTGATATTCGGCTGCATTAACGATTTACCCTTCAAAAATAAAATTTCATTTCATAGTAGGATCAATTCTTATGGAGAAATCACGAAGCTCATTCCCTGAACCTTCCTTTTTTTGATTGAAATATTACCTTTTCAGTACTCGCTCAAGCCTCTTATTCGATGGAAAGTGTAATCAACATTTCCTCCAAGTCAGCTTTGGCCAATTCTTCATCTTACTGTTCAGGCAAGACTTCAGGATTCTATCCGCTCAACTTGAGCAATATCTAAAGTTGTAATTTGAATTTATACGAACTCTTCATCATTCACGACACATGGAGCAGGCTACAATTTTTCCAGCATAATTTCAAGCTGTATGGCAAATTTCTTGCCAGGATTCTCTCTAGTTCATAATATACATTCTGTTATGTCAACACCATGTGGCTTTCAGCAACAAATTTCAGGCTTAATGGCAATAAGATTTGTTTATTTGTGAATAATTTCACATTAATACATTCGGTTAGATATATTATCATCATCATCATCATCATTGCCACGACCACCCGTTGGGTCTTGGCCTCCTCTAGTATTTTTCTCCACTGGTCTCGGTCTCTGGCGCCTGTTCTCCAAATTGGCACCTTAATTGCTCGTGCATCTTGATCTATCCCATCGCTCAATCTGAGTCTGGGTCTTCCCTGTTTTCTCCGCCCTTCTGGTTTGCTTGTGTATATTCTTTTTAAGGCCGTTTTTTCATCTGTCCTTGTAACGTGTCCAGCCCATTGTAGTTTACTCACTTTAATTTGTGTTATGTTGTCGTTGTCTCCATATAATTCGTATAGTTCTGCGTTGCATCTTCTTCTCCATTGGTTGTCTACATTTATGCCTCCGTATATTCTTTGCAATATTTTTCTTTCGAAGGTGGCAATTAGTTTTTCAGAGGCCTCGGTAGACCAGGCGGTATGGTTTACCGCTTGTAAACCGAGGATTGTGGGTTCGAGTCCCACCTTGCTCTTGGGTGTTGTATATGTCCGGAATTTAGTGGTTATAGTTTTAAGAGAAATTGTTGGGTAATGTGCATTGTTCACAAGCCCATTGGCCGTTCGGAACCGGCGTTAAACTGTAGGCCCCTCGAGTTAAAAAAAAAAAATTAGTTTTTCATCGTTCTTTGTTATCACCCACGAATCCGAATCGTATTTCAGCACCGGTATAATGAGTGTTTTGTATAGAGTTATCTGGGATGTTCAGGTAAGTATCCTGGATGTGAAGTGTTGCCTGAGGGCGTATTAACATTTATTTGCTAATACTAGTCTTCTTCTAATGTAGTAACAGGTTATAAAATTCAGCTCAACAACTTTCAGCAATATTTCTCAAAAGATGCCGATCCGCTGAATTTTCAGACTAGATCCTGGAATAAAGAAATGTTTAGGGGCGAATACAGGAGGAGATCACAGTTTTTTTAACCAGGAATAATGAAAACGTGAATAGGGGAACCGCGAATAAGAAGCTTTTGCTGTAATTATCTAGCTGAGTCTCACAAACCACAACAAACGTTAATTAAGCCTTTGATATTCGATGAGTTAGCTGGAACCGTATGTACGGGCAGAGTGAACACACTGAGCGAAATATTGTTTAGCGGCTGAAATGTTCAAACTGTTCTTGAAATATTTACGGAAATGATTAATACACAAACACACACACACACACACACACACACACATATATATATATATATATATATATATATATATATATATATATATATATATATATATATATATATATATATATATATATATATATATATATATATGAAGTGGTAAAATCCCTATGTGAGTTCATATTTAATAAGTTAGGAATGATAAAACACAACTCTCACAACTCACACCAAGTTTCGCATCCCCTTATCAACAGGATTCTCTCAGTTTTCTCAACATTTACTCGATGAGGGACATACATTCGATCTGCAGACTGGCTTTAAGGCCTTGCACATTCTTGAGAAGGGACCATTGCTTCCACACATGGAGCAACTGGAAATAATAAGGGTTCAAAAATGTGCTGATGATGCTGTGTTAAATTCTCAATTGACAACTGATCTACCACCAATTTGTTCGGTGTTGTTTGAAATTCCAGAATGATTTATCTAGTTGCGGTGTGAGGTTGACGTTTGTTGCGTGTTTGTGTTGTGTACTTTATCTACTACATAATTCGATCTACCAGATGTCAATTATCAGCGTCAAGTTAGTTTTGTTGTTCGGTTAGCGTCGTATTCGCATTGTCTAGTGCGCTTGAGCATCAGATTTCCATCAATTCTAAGATTTTACTAATGTCCGCATGTGAATGTCATTGTTATTTGTATTTTGTATATGCTTATATTTGTTTTATATTTAAACAACCCATTATTGTATCCATCCAAAACTTTCATTTTATATTGGGCTTATTTTAATTTTGGACACACAAAGTTTGACATGTCTTGAATTTGACCCATGTGGTCCACTGTAAGTCATGATAGGTTGTATTTTTCTCTTCATTTTTGAATATTTCTCTTACAGCCATCTGTGCCTGAGGATGCGAAGGAAATTTCGCGAAACCGGTAGCAATTAAATAAACATTTAAAAACCTTTGGAGTTGTGAGAGTTTTGTTTTATCATTCCTAACTTATTATATATATATATATATATATATATATATATATATATATATATATATATATATATATATATATATATATATATATATATATATATATATATATATATATATATATATTCATACCATATTCATGAACATTTTCTTCACATATCACAACTATTTTCAATAATATTCATTCGAGTTCATTGAAAATTTCTCTTCTAATTCATCAGTACATGAAATTTTGATTTTATATGTCATTTATTTCTTCTAAATCAGATTCTTCGATTTGTTTTTCAATCAAATATTTATTGTAAACCTTTAAAAACGTATTTAAAAAATATTGATTTCAATTTCTTGATATAGTATATTCAGTTCATATCATTCAAAACCTCTCATAATCAACAATTTTATAATAAAAAACACCATAGAATGATTTGTTTGTTATACCATATTTATGAACATTTTCTTCACATATTTTCAAACTATTTTTAAAAATATTTATTTGAGTTTATTGAAAACTTCTTTCTCTAATTCATAAGTTGATGAAATTTTTATTTTATATGTCATTTATTTCTTCTATATCGGATTCTTCTATTTGATATTCATTGAAACTTTTATAATTTTCATTCCAATTTCTCAGTAAAGTAAATTCAGTTAAGACTATTCGAAACCTTTCATCTTCAACAATTTTATAATAAAAATACCATAGCATGATTTGTTTGTTATTCCATTCCAAAATTTTCTTCACATATTTTCAAACTATTTTTAATAATATTTATTTGAGTTTAGTGAAAATTTATTTTTCTATTCATTAGTTCATGAAATTTTTATTCTATATGTCATTTCTTCTATATCAGATTCTTCTATTTGAGTTTTATTTATACAGTTATGATATTCATTCTACTTTCTCAATAGAGTAAATTCAGTTCAGATTATTTAAAACCTTTTATTATCAACAATTTTACAATAAAAAATACTATAGCAATATATTTATACATTTATACATGTTGCCTTTGGAAAAGAACTTCTGTCACAATAATTTCGACTTCAATAGTTCAAATTTGTTATCCAATAATTCTCATTTAGGACACTAAGTACAATTAGTACTCCTAAAGATACCAGTGCCCTATGATATATGTAAATTTTCTGTCATAATCTTTCAATCTTTTCTGACCTGTATGTGATATTTTTTCTACACAAGGTGGAAATGATAGTCGGGAGATATTATATAAATAGAACTCTTACATTTTCATTTCACAACCAAATATTACTTGTAGTTTTTGTGATGATAGAAACAAAACATATTTACGGAAGCTTGGATAAACTTCAAAGAGTACTCCTTTCACTTGCGGCACAACCCCATGAATTATTAAGTATTATCAAACAAAAGTTTTTTCGATAATTATAAAACTCCCAAACAATGAAATTTGTTTCAATTAATGAACATATTTGATCGTACTACGAGTCCTCAGTAAGGATCATTATTTAAATAATAATTAATTTTTATAAGCGATTTTCTTCGCAATGCTCATATAAATAAGGGAGAGTATATGGTCTATTTTGATAAATTCATACTCTCAGTATGATATTCATTTTTTAATTAAATGGAGCGAGAATCTACTATAGATAAAAAAATAACAGCTTTTATGCAAATAACAATATATACACAAACAGTGTTTTTGGCCTATGCGTCCAACTCTAATGAATAGTTAATATTGAATGGTTTTTCGCGGTTTGCGTATTCCGGCCAGTAGGTTTTGTTTAATTAAATCATTACGGGAATATTTGGACGTCAATTCAGACACGAATAATATGCAAATTCATAATTGATAAGGCCACCCAAGAGCAACGCGCTTCACATGCATGTAAATAGCATATTACTATGGTTGAATATTTGTGCTTCTCTGAATACGAAGGATACTCTTTGTAGTTACGTGCAGAAACCACGATGAATTATATCTATGCAGGAATGAATAGAAGCAGATGAACGTTATGTTAAATATTACTCTATACTCTCGGAACATTCTGAATAGCTCTCGAAATGACAAGATTGGAGTGTTTCATTCGAAGAAATATATATTTTATCTTATAGGAACAGATAATTAACCAAAATTAATTATATATATATATATATATATATATATATAAATATATATATATATATATATATATATAATATTAAAAATATTATCAGGAGAAATTTGGAATTGAATAATGAAATAACTCAAGAAATTCGAAAAGAAACGTTGTCCGCTTTATTTCTATGTTTGAAACAAAGTTATTTTAAATTCAATGACATATATCAACAGTCAGACGGATTACCAATGGGGTCACCGTTGTCACCTTTATTAAGTGAAATATTCATGTCTTACTTGGAGAATGAAATTTTCAACTCGAATAACATCTTGACAAACAATGTTTCTCTTTGGAGAAGGTACGTGGATGATATTTTTTGTATCTGGGTTGGTTCTGAATTATATTAACTCTTTTTACACATTTATTAAATTTACGAAAGAAATAGAAAACAAACAAAAAACCTTGAACTTTTTAGATCTTCAAATTACAAGGAATGGTGACGTTTTGACATTCGGTATATATAGAAAACCTACTTGCACAGATATATTAACACCCAATGATAGTAGTCAGCCGTTGAAAATAAAACTTAATGCTTTTCATTCCTTTGTACACAGACTTCTATCTATTCTTCTCTCTGAGGAAAATTTCAAAAAAGAAGTTAATACCTTGAAAATATTAGCATTAAATAACGGTTACAATGAAATCATAATAGTTAAACTTATTTGGAAAAAGCAGCAGAAAAATCTTTCAAATTCAATTTATTCCACATCAGCTATTAGATCTGAACAAAAATATAATTTTATTAACTTTATACCACGCCTTAGTGATCTAATTTGTAATAGATTGAAGAAAAATTATATTAAAATTATTTGCGCGAATAAAAGAAATATCAAGTCACTTTTGGTAAATAATAAGGAAAAGAAAATAGCGGGATATATAAAATCTTCTGTAGCCTTCTACATCGGTCAAACAGGTAGAAAAATACAAACCCGAGTAGAACATAGAAGGTCAATTCTATTTAATAAGAATACTACTGGTTTTTCCGAGCATTGTATTCATAACAATCACTTCATAGATATGGATAAAACTAAATGTTTACATGCAGGTAATGAAGGAAAACGTCTCGACCTTTTAGAAGCTCTGGAGATAACCAGCTCTTTCAAAAATCAACAACCTATAGTGAATGATCAATTGGAATACCATTTATCCCCTCTCCTTTTCTCAGTTTTATAAATAAATTTGCTGTCATCTCTCCTGTATTAGTCTTGAGAATGGGTTCACTACCCGAAACATGTTGACAACTTTTTGTTAATTTTTATTAATTTTCAATATATATTTGTGAAGCAGTAAGCCAAGTGTTTGATTTGAATTAGGTAATTATATATATATATATATATATATATATATATATATATATATATATATATATATATATATATATATATATATATATACCTATATATGGGGTGTTCGGCACATGAAGCACTAAAATTTGTTGGGGTATTGTTGGGGTCATTTGCTACCTTTTCTCTTTAGACCCTGGGTCCTAAGACTCGCGGTTAAGGATATATAAGTTTTTAAATTGCTTTTCTCAAAATTCCGCCCTTAAACCCATATAAGTTTTTTATTAATACCTGTAAAAGCCCAATTTTTTACAAGGCGCATACGAGGATTTTATTCCACAAAATTAGTGATTTTGTGATAATGAATCAACTTAAAAATTCAATGATTAAAAAAGTAACTACAATTGAGAGCTTCACTATCCTTTGAAAACGTCTTTACTTAATAAACTTTTTAACGGTATGCTACACACTGATAACTGCTTCAAATTGCGGATATTCCTTCAGAAAAACGGAAGACGTTCGGACTTAGTGAGGAAAACAATTATATTTTTATGATCATTTATTCGAACAAAAGTTAAACTACTAACAATAATTCAATATATAACTCTTATCTAGTTATAAATTTTGTTCAAACTGTTTTCCTATGTTCCTAATGCACGTCTGGCACCTCTTTCTCACTTCAGCCGTTACGGTAGCTACTTATTTGTTGAAGCAGAAATATTTCTCTTTTTGCTCGATCAAAATCGAACAAGATGTGATTTTAATATCGTTTATTTGAACAAAAGATGAGAAAATAACAATAATTTAATACCTACCTGCTCTCTTGTGGCACATTTTGTTTGTTGAAGCAGAAATATATTTTCTTTCGAACAAAATATACACCAAAATAGCGGGCATGTATTAAATTATTATAAGTAGTATTTTTTGTTCGAATAAACGATCATAGAATCACATTTTGTTCGAACAAAGAAGAGAAATATTTCTGCTTCAACGAATAAGTAGCTACCGTAACGGCTAAAGTAACAAGAGGTGCCAGACGTGCATTAGGAACAAGGGAGAACAGTTCCAACAGAATTTATAACTAGAGAACAGTTATATATTAAATTATTGTTAGTAATTAAACTTTTGTTCAAATAAACGATCATGAAAATAAAATTATTTTTCTCACGATTTCCGTCTTTCTGAAGGAATATCCGCAATTAGAAGCAGAAATGTTTTTCTTATCAGTGTGTAGCTTTGGTAACAATAGTTGTAATGAAAACTATCAACTATTTGAACAAGCACACATTACAGAATATTCAATCGAAAATATTTTACAGGTTTTAATAAAAAACTCTAAAATCTATAATTATAAAGTTTTTAACTCAATCTGCCCGATGATGGTCTAGTGACCGAAATTGCAATCGCAGTTTTATATTTTTCAAAGTATTTTTGGGATAAAAAACGTAGTAAATTCAGGTTTTTTTCTTGTTCATTATCACGCAGTAAACTGTTGAATTTTTTTTTTGTTTAAGAGGAGGGACGTGTGCCCTCTCACACGCTCGTCCTCCGTACAATTTGGCTTCGTCACCACTGGACATTTAGCCATCAAATACTAAATGAGGGGAACCACTAAAATCTCAGAACACATACAAACACCCAAGAACTCGATGGGAATCGAACCCACCAACTCCGTCAACGAAGACGGCATAGCGTTACCTATACCGCTCAGCCACGGAGCCTCCAAATTGTTGAATTATTACGTAGTAACGACGGATTCCATCAACTATTTCAGAATTTAGTTATATTTGAGTTTAATAGTTACCAATGTAACAAGGGTATTATATGGATATTATCGCTTGAGGATTATGGTCTGTCCCAAGGGGTATAAGTTGACCGAAAGCGTTAGCCTCATAATACCCATGGTACCTTCAATGATTAAAGTCTGACAAAATATTTTTGATTTGAGAAAAAAATAAATCGAAACAAATTAGGTAGCTACTAGCATTTACCTGAATGAATAAACATAACGCAATGACAGTAACTATGGTTGTAAATTGTTATTTGTCAATAAGAGAGCACATAATAGTTATTTATGTAACAAGTGCGTTATATAGATCCTAACGCCCATCGGGTGTTAGGTAGTAACACACGTGGTGCATACAAGATTTTATTTTTCACGAAAAAATTATTTGATTATAATGAAAAATCGATTTTAAAATCGGTTCATTGCTCCTATACTTTCCATTTTCCTTCCCATAGTAGGCATGTCATTTGTTGATATTTTGACGTTTGTGAATATTTTTGTCATCATATTCAGTGAATGTCATTGCTGCTTTCTCTGTGTAGTCTTATAGAAATAATGGAAATGAAAATGAATTTACCTCAGAATATCATAGAAAATGCAGCGAATGAGCTGCGAATAATTCATTGCCGGAGAAATACAGAGTCGTATACGACTCTGATTATGAAATATTTAATCAATGAAAGTTGCTTCAGTTCTCCTCGTACAATAAGCCGGCGTTATGATCCATAATGCCTGCTCATTACGCTCTAGAGCATAATGAGTGTATTTATAGCAACCGTATCTAAGGTAAAATCAACAAATAATATTCAAGTGAAAAATAAAAATAAATATGCAATTCACGCATAAAAATGTCCGAACTAGAAAGAGATACCAATCTCCCCCAATATATTTAAGTGAAGTCTGCTGAATCTGTTAATCGCCTGTGCCAGAAAAAAATGGGCGGATTTACGAAAAAGAATATTTCCATTTTGAGGCCTGGCTGACGAAGGGGCCGTTCAAGTATTACGTAACGCAATTTTTGAAGATTTTTGACCCTCCCTCCCCCCTATGTAACGCTCCGTAACGTTTTCATGAACCCCTCCTCCCCCCTATAAACGTTACGTAACACCCAAGTGACCATTTTTACCTAAAAGTCACAAATATGTTGCGCAAAGTACCAGAAAGTTGCTAAAATACCGTTTTTATTGTTTTAATCGTGTTTTCGTTAATAATAAACAAAACAAGAGATTTTTATTTAATAAACAATCATACATAATGTGATATGTTGAAAAGGGCTCAAATTTGTCCTAATAAACTTTTACTACTAATCTTACATTTTTCTCATGCATCATTCAATTTTCGCTTAGTAGCAGGTTTTCACTTTGAAAACCTGCTTATTGAAATGGGTGCGATTAGCAAAGTAGGACCTAGGCCCAAGATAGTTTTTCGTTTCATGACATTTCAGGATGCTTGATATCAAAAACCCAAATTCAAAAGTCTCTATTTCTCTACATATGTATATAATATATATATATATATATATATATATATCTATATATTTATATATATATATATATGTATATATATATATATATATATATATGTATATATATATATGTATATATATATATATATATGTATATATATATATATATATATATATATATATATATATATATATATATATATATATATATATATATATATGTATATATATATATATATATATATATGTATATATATATATATATATATATGTTCGTATGTATGTAGGTAGATAGTTTCGTAGTTTCTCTCCTGTGTATTACGTGTTTAAAACACTTAATGAAAACTGGCAACGGAAACAAAATATAAATGACGAATAATACAGTCGAGGTATTCCCCATAAAAAATAAACGGATAGAGTTGCCAACTTGGGACAACAAAATAAAACTGACTTACAATACAATCGAGGGATTCCCCGTAAAAAATAATCGAAAAGAGTTAACAACTTCGGAGATTCAAATTCTCTAGTTTTTTATTTCAATAAAAATCAATGTTACGTAGCGCGTTGTTCGAACCCCCCTCCCGCCCCTGTAACGCATCGTAACGTTTCACAAGACCCTCCCTTCCCCCCAAATTGCGTTACGTAATACTTGAACACCCCCGAACCACTACGTATACCAAGTCGACGAATCCGTTTTGATAGCTTATTTTCAAGATTTGTCACAGTCATATCCTCCAAATTCCCTTTGGACTTAGTTCTCAATGGTACGTAAAGAACTAATAGTTCATAAGGAGATAAGAAGCAATGAAAAGTTGATTTCTCTGCAACAGCTCTTAAAGCAAATTGGGGAAAATTATCCGCCTAGTTTTTTCTGACACAAGCGCATCAACAGCTTTAGCAGCTTTCACTGATATATCTTGGGGAAGATTGGCATTTCCTTCTACTTCGGACATTTTTATGCGTGAATCGCAAAATTATATTTTGCGATTCGGAACATTGAATGAAAAAACTAACAATTTTGCATAAAGGCATTTCACAGAAGGTTCTGCATCTATTATTATCAATTATTGAGATGCCATATTATCCGGAAAAATAAGAATATATATATATATATATATATATATATATATATATATATATATATATATATATATATATATATATATATATATATATATATATATATATAAAACTAAGTAAAAGTGGGTACTCGGCAAAGAGAGGGGCTGGATAATTGACAAAACAACCAATTGCCAATTTACATCTATATTTCGGCCCTATATTGGGACCTTCATCAGGATGACATTGGCTAGTTGTACATAATAAGTTCTAGAGAACAATTTGTAAAATACATATTAATTTAGTAATATTAAGATCCTAGCAATACTGTGACACATAGAATTCAACAAAACAAAAAACAAAGAGGTTACCTCCTATATCTATATATATATATAAATATATATATATATATATATATATATATATATATATATATATATATATATATATAATATCTTGGGGAAGATGCCATATCATCTGGAAAAATATGAATATAGCGATTATATATAGCGAGAAAGTCTGGCAACAAGGTATTTTCTTTGAAACGATTGAACGTATAATTATCAAATTTTAGGATTATGCACAGGATTATATTTTTCTTTCAGAGGTCCTGTCGAACTTGAGGGACGTCAGCATTCATTGTACCATCGCCATCTTGAATTTTTTTAAATATTACCGAAGGTCGAGTGATATAGGTATCGTAGAAAAGCTGATTTCGTCTTTTATTCAAAAATACAGAATACGTACCACATAACTGAAAAAATAAGAGAAACAATTTTCGAAGACATACAATATGTAGTTTATTAATTCAAACTAATTCACAAAAATATTAATAGATTCCTTATAATAGGATCTCAAAATATTGACCACCTGTGTCTAAGCAATAATACAATGTGTATTGAAGCTTCGAATAAAAATGTTTATCATTTATGGAGAAATTGTTTATATCTCAAGACATTAAATTTGAGAGTTTTTGAATCAGTTATGTCTGTTATAAAGTGGAGTCAAGTCGTTGCATCTTGCCGGCCACTTAATAACACCTCTTCAAACAATCCATCTCTGAGGGAAATTTGATGATTATACGTTTAATCGTCTTAAAAAAATACCTTGTTGCCAGACTTTCTCACTATCTTGTATATATATATATATATATATATATATATATATATATATATATATATATATACCGGACTCACTTAAAAACTTGCATATCTGCGTGAAGAGACAGATTTGTGAAAATCGCTGAAACACGTCAACATATTTATTGAGGGGGAACGTTTTTTACGTAAAACTGGACTCCGCCCCTTCAACCCCCTAACCTCCAGAGCTAGCACCTTAAAATTTTCAAATGAGACAAGGGGTCGAGAGATACATCATTTCAAAGGGCTGTTTGATCTTTACATTTTGCTGTCCTCTATTTCTTGGATTTGACCTCCCTGTTGCAGAATATCACCCATTTGAATGTTCACAAATGCATTTTATCACTAAATAGATCTGCTTGATTACCTACTTTTTCATGACATTCCAAAACTTATTTGATTGTCAATTTTTAGCACGAGAACTAGTTACCGGTTACCGGATCCTCAGTCTCACTGTCACTGTCTGTCAGAGATTAAACCTCGACCCCCTGTCTCACTCAAAAATTGGGCGGTACTGTGGGTAGCAAGTTTTTAAATGAACGCCTGGTACATATATATATATATATATATATATATATATATATATATATATATATATATATATATATATATATATATATATAACAAATAAAAATTAATCGGACGAGGGGTCAATGACTATTGGTTGGTTCCTTTTTCTTATTTATTCCTCAATATTTCGTCCCTTATTTGGAGTCTTTCTCAAGAGAATCTACAACATAATATACTATATTACTAAAATAAACATTAATTGAATAACACTTACAGAAGTGGAAACTAGTCACAAGCTCTAAAATTGAAAAACATTAAAACAAATTTAACATCGAGAACAGACATGACACGTAGGTACTGTGTATAAAACAAAGACAGCGAAAACAAATAAAAACAAACAAATCGATCGACGCACAGGTGGAATACAAACTAATCACCTCTTCAAATATCTCAAAATATTACAATAGATATTGCTGGTGTTATCAGTGTCGGTCTTAAAATTAACAGAATTCACGCTGGAATTGATGTGGCACATTTCTAAAAATAATCGGGATCTATATTTCTCTTCATGCTCTAAGATTTTAACATCCTCAAACTGAAATTTATGTCCTGTGTCCACACAATGTTTCGCTGCCGCGCAAGATAACTTTTTGATTCGAATATCACTTCGGTGTTGAGTCATTCTATTTTTAACCACTGTTTCGTTTAGCCGATACATACGCCAGAGCAGTCTGCACAAGGGATCTTGTAAACCACATTGCTGTTAAAAGAAAACGGTGTTTTATCCTTAATTTTGGAGAACAGATCGGAAATTTTGATCTGATTGTACTTCGCCAATTTGATAGTTTTAAATTCTGAAAACATTGAAACCACAAAATTCGTTAGTCCCTGTATATACGGAATTCTCTTGAATTTAAAATCTAAAGGAGCTTCTTCGGTTGGTCCGTCGTATAATCGTGTGTTATGAACAAGCTTATGCAGGATATTCCTTGGATATCCGTTATTCAGAAACATGTAAAAAAGCCCGTTCTTCTTCATAGCAGTTACTACGTTGAACTTTTGATTTGTTGGATGGTTGGAATAAAAATTGAGAAAACGTCCTGAAGCTGTCGGCTTTTGATTCCAATTCAGGATAGGTTCATTATCATCCAATCTTATGACTAATGTGTCCAAAAATGGCACACTTCTGTTATTTTCTAAACCTAATGTGAACTGCAAGTGATCGTCAAATGAATTGAATATCTCCAAAGTAGTTGCAACATGTGATTCAGGCACGGCACAAATGAGATCATCAACATACTTGTAGATAAAAGGCACTTCAAAATGCAGTAGCGGAACAACGTTATCCAGCAAATGATCCATTACTATCACAGCCAGAACTGGACTTATAGGCACATAGGAGTGCCAAAAATTGAAAAGGAAGTGTATCTTTCAATTGATTGCCAGTTATTTTCGACAAGCAGCAAAATGAGTTCCGCAGGTATATTCGTGAAAAGCGATACCACGTCTAAGGAAAGCAAGACGTACCCTTCAGGAAGAATGACGCCTCTCATGAGATCCACAAAAGCAAATGTATCCTTAACATTATACTTCGAGTTGTTGTCAAAGGTCTCACCCAGTATATTGACCATGAATTTGGATAGTCGGTAAGTCACAGAATTTATCGACCTAACAATGGGCCGTAAAGGAATGTTTTCTTTATGAATTTTTGGAAGACAGTACAACTTAGGAAAAAGTGAATTATGTATTGTCAAATCCTTAACCTGCAAATTATTCAATTTAAGATCTGTGTGTAATGTTTTAACTAGTTTATTGTATTTTCCTCGAATTGACGTTGTCGGATCTCGGTGCAAATTCAACGTTTCGGTAACATATTCTTCTCTTCTCATAACAACACTACACCTTTCCTTATCACCCTGTATGACAAGCAATTCTGGATTCGCCCGTAGAAATGTTTTCGTTTTTCGGTAAAGTGAATAAAATCTTGACGACACCTTGCGTGATCTGTTGATAAAATTGGTCAAAGAATTTGTAACATTCGCTTGTGTTATATCTCTATGTTGATCAGGTACCTCTGAAATAATGTTCTCAACATCCGCCAAGAATTGTCCCAGTTTGAAACTTTCGTTCGTACCTGAGATCCCAAATTTGGGACCCAATGGAAGAAAGTTACATATTTCCCGTGGAATATTAATATCAGTTATATTTTGGAACCATTTTTCGTTATCCAGGAACAGCTTTTCTCGATTCTTCTCTCTCTCTAATAATCTGTCATATTTTCTTATATTACACAATCTTACTTTTCTGAACATAATGTTAAATGCATTTTTGGACACATTAGTCATAAGATTGGATGATAATTAACTTATCCTGAATTGGAATCAAAAGTCGACAGGTTCAGCACGTTTTCTCAATTTCTATTCCAACCATCCAACAAATCAAAAGTTCAACGTAGTAACTGCTATGAAGAAGAACGGGCATTTTTACATGTTTCTGAATAACGGATATCCAAGGCAAATCCTGCATAAGCTTGTTCATAACACACGATTATATGACGGACCAACCGAAGAAGCTCCTTTAGATTTTAAATTCAAGAGAATTCCGTATATACAGGGACTAACGAATTCTGTGGTTTCAATATTTTCAGAATTTAAAACTATCAAATTGGCAAAGTACAATCAGATCAAAATTTCCGATCTGTTCTCCAAAATTAAGGATAAAACACCGTTTTCTTTCATCAGCAATGTGGTTTACAAGATCCCTTGTGCAGACTGCTCTGGCGTATATATCAGCCAAACGAAACATTGGTTAAAAAATAGAATGACTCAACACCGAAGTGATATTCGAATCAAAAAGTTATCTTGCGCGGCAGCAAAACATTGTGTGCATACAGGACATAAATTTCAGTTTGAGGATGTTAAAATCTTAGAGCATGAAGAAAAACATAGATCCCGATTATTTTTAGAAATGTGCCACATCAATTCCAGCGTGAATTCTGTTAATTTTAAGACCGACATGATAACACCAGCAATATCTATTGTAATATTTTGAGATATTTGAAGAGGTGATTAGTTTATATTCCACCTGTGTGTCGATCGATTTGTTTGTTTTTATTTGACTTCGCAGTCTTCGTTTTATACACAGTACCTACGTGTCATGTCTGTTCTCGATGTTAAATTTGTTTTAATGTTTTTCAATTTTAGAGCTTGTGACTAGTTTCCACTTCTATAAGTGTTATATAATTAATGTTCATTTTAGTAATATAGTATATTATGTTGTAGATCCTCTCGAGAAAGTCTCCAAATAAGGGACGAAATATTGAGGAATAAATAAGAAAAAGGAACCAACCAATAGTCATTGAACCCTCGCCCGATTAATTTTTATTTATCAAATTAACCTAAGGGTCGAAAAGATATCAAATTTTATTATATATATATATATATATATATATATATATATATATATATATATATATATATATATATATAAACGCTTTTCAGAGATACAATAAAAAACACGCTTTCATATTCTTCATCTGAATTAAATATAATAGGGGGAAATCTAATTTGATCTAGTTTAAAAACACAACCAAAATATCAAAGAGATTCATCACTGTACTATTCATTTTGAATTTTCTCTGGATGGAAATTTCTCTATAAGATTATTTTTCAGTAATAGAAACGTCAGTATTCACATCGCATGGTTCTATATTATATCTCGTAAATTGGGATGACAGTCCTGAGAAATAAATCTTGATTTCTGTCATCTCACCTGAATATCTTTCAAACCAGCAACGCAATTTCAGCTCACGTTGAGTTAGTTTATCTCATACGATAAGTTTCATCCTATAATTCATTTTTCTAACATGTCACATGGAAGTTTTATCATTAACCTAGAATATTACAAAAATTATACGAGGAAGAAAAGCTGAAACTTCAACTAAAATAAATTGATGAATTAATTAAACTTATCACTTCAAACGAATTCAAAAACTAAAATCAGTGAAAATGCAAAACATTTACGAAGTCTGAACTTCATCATAACCTCGAACATTGTGGTCCAGTAGGTCTAAAACGGATAAAATAACCGTTGCAGACTTCACTGTCGGCTTTCAATAGTTTATTACTCTCGGAAAAATACGAAAAAAAAATTGTCCACCTAGATGTTGATTACAAGTGTCGTGGTATCAAATTGTTCGATCCACAGAAATAGAGTAGACATTTAAAGAGATTAAATACCTGGTGAGCTAACTCCAGGAAAGTTTGTTCCATCTCTGATTTCTGGATGATTGTAACACCTTCCGGTTTTTGAATGCTCAATTTAAATCACCTGGTCTATTTTCTTGTTCATTGAGGTCAATGTATGAATCAGACACGTCGAACGTTATAAATGGATCCCATTGTTTGCTAATATAAAACGAGGAAGTTGAATTGACCTATTTCAGTATAATGAGCTAAATATAACAACATATATATTATAAAGTTTAAACTTTAAAATAAAACACACTTGGCTTTTGTTTCACTATATAAGAATATTTATTTAGATATTGTATTTAGCAGTTAAGAATAGTCGACATGTTTCAAGTTATGACCTCATTATCAAGACTGATTACAGGAGAGTATTACATCTTATTTTAAAACAAATTGTTCGTTTACAAGGGGTAATTGACTATTATGGGCGGAACTTATTTCGAGAATTTCAAGAAGGTCAAGGCGCTTTCCTTTGTTACCTGAATGTAACAATTGGGTTTTGTTGGAATCCAGGAAAGGATTAAATTTTATACAATATTCGGAGAAGACAGTGATATTTTCATTTTGTAAAATTGACTTTTTATGTTCTTCAACACGAATGTTTATATTCCTTCCTGTTTGTTCAATATAGAAAGCAGGACATTCGTCGCAAAATATTTTGTAAACACCACTGTTTTCTCCGATGTAAGATTTTTTTTACTATTGACCAAGAATGACTTCAAGTTTCTTTTATTTGTACAAATTGCTTTAACGTTATTTTTCGATAATAAAGAAAAATCTAACATCGGAGAAAACAGTAGTGTTTACAAAATATTTTGCGACGAATGTCCTGCTTTCTATATTGGACAAACAGGAAGGAATATAAACATTCGTGTTGATGAACATAAAAAGTCAATTCTACAAAATAAAAATATCACTGCCTTCTCCGAACATTGTATAAAATTGAATCGTTTCCTGGATTTCAACAAAACCCAATTGTTACATTTAATTAACAAAGGAAAGCGCCTTGACCATCTTGAAATTCTCGAAATAGTCAATTACCCCACGAACAAATTGATATGCAGGTATCAACTTTGCTTGTCGACTATTCTTCACTGCTAAATACACTATCTAAATATTTTTATATAGTGAAACATAAGCCAAGTGTGTTTTATTTTATAGTTTATTGTTTATGATGTTTCACCAAGTGATGTGCGAGAATTCAATCTCAGTTATATATATTATATTGAATTTTTACTAATTTACTTCAATACCTATGACGCGTTTCGATATACTGTACCATCATCAGGAAAAAAGAATAACTGAACAAAGAGCAGCTGCATGTACGGAGTGCGATTTTATATATAAGCGGGTTGTGAAAAAATACTAAATGAAAGAGAAGACTATCGACGTTCCGAAAGTATAGACAATCGTCGAACCACCTCAATTTGTATTTACGAATTCCTTGTTTTATAATGGGTTTCGAAGTTTTGCTCACCTTCACAGCCACACTATATTGACGTGGAGGGTTTACAATTTGTATGTGAAAATGAACAAAAATTAGTGAAAACTACGGTCAGTGTGAGGCAACATGCTGCTTATACCCTTCTGGTCGTATTTTCCTCGAAAAGAATAGAATATAGCACTATATCGAAACAAGATAGAGAGTTGCTCTGCGGAGTTATTCACAGTACTCTTATATATGCGGCCCCAGTGTGGAGAAATTCCCTAAAGACAGCAAAGAATAAAAACATATGCATCTCGACTCAAAGGAAGGGACTCTTCAGGGTGGCGAGCGCCTACCGCACGGTATCGGCGGAGGAAGCTCAGATAATAGCGGGTTTCCCCCCTTTCGATCTGATGGTAGCGGAGGTGTATCTGTTGTATTCGATCGGAAGCAGACTCCCAGGTAACAGAAGAATGGTCAATATGGGAGGAAAGATGGTCTAATGGTAGAGATGTAGCCGCTTGTACGAAGATAACTGTTTTTTCTCACAGTTTATCATCGTCCACGGATCTTTCGTAACGTATACGTATAAAATAAAGAAGACAGAGAGCGATCTTTGCGCATCTGCGAGGTATTCGATAGCCCGGAGAATGCGGTATGGAGGTGCAAGAGATGGCGACACAGGCGGGCCCAGATGGAAGAATCACTGGGAGGTATGCCTACCTTCGAAAATACTATTGCGCAAAAGCTCGAAGACAGACATACATGGAACATCCTTTTTGAAGGCATTACGGGCATCCTCCACGCTAAGAAGGAAGAGGATAGGCTCGCAGAGTAGATTATAGCGTCTTCTCCAGAGGTGAGTAGCGCATCGCCCTCCAGAACCAAAGAGTCCAGAACCCATCCCGCTTCTGACGTACGTGAGCAATAATGCTTATTTGTGGGAGCAGTGTATGGATAAGTCATCTCCAGAACAACAGGAGATGGCAACCATCGGAGAGGTTTGTAGTGAGTACTTTCACCTGAGGCAATAATAACAGCCAGAAGAGCCTCACCCCTCCCCAGTCTAGAACCATCCACTGTGGTTTGTGTGCGTAAAAGAGAGAGCATTTTCCTCTTTGACAAAAACAAATCAGTCAAGAAAAGTCAGATGCGGGAGTAGTTTTTAGTTTATCAATTTTACACTGCCCAGGTCACGATTTTCGAATTTTGGCATCTCCAGCGGCTTCCATTCGACTAACAGAGATGAAAATACGTATCTGGGGTTGTTTTCGCAGCAGAACGAAATATACTATTTGCATGGGCGGAAAATTTTCAATCCGGTGGCAGAACATGTGAAAATTAATTATAAACAACATATTCACAAGTGAACCTTCTCTGTCTTTTAAGTGAGTGCATAGAGCCAAAGGATTTTCGAAGGGTTTTCTCTGCTGCCATTTTTACGTAGAGATTTCCAATTTTTTCGTAGTTTTTGGAAATTCGCTCACCTCCACTGCTTCTGCAGATCGAGTTAACGGTCGAAATTTGGAAGGTTGAAACTAGGGTGCAATGTATTGTTGGTGTCACCTATTTTCCTTAACCTCCACCCTTTCTAGCAATATGCGGTTTACTTCGCGAAATTTTTTCACAATAAATTGAACTATAATTTATTCTGTTCGAATAACATAGCGAAAAATACGATTTTAGTGACGGAGCTCTGCTGCTCACGTGTTTTTCAATTTTTCTGGTGTATTTGATTGAGCAAATAACGTTCATTTTATTTCAACGGACAATATTATTAGAAAAACACACGTTTGATTTTGATAGTTATTATATTTGACTCTATGACGCGGCGTTTCACCACATGGTGGCTTCTTCGGATAGAATGAAATACTGAAATCTTGGTATCTTAGTTTTACATAAAATTTTCAGTACCTAGGGAAAAACAATTTCAACAAGAATTAAATTAGGGTAGTGGGTAGGGTAATCCTCCCAGAAAACTTGCTCAAACTACATCAGGTATCAAACATATTTAGTAGTGGAGAATTTACGTCAATATGTTAGTTCAGAAGCAGATCAGAATTCTTATACCTGTTAATTTCTAGGGTTCCCATAAGTTTAATTTCAATCCTCCTCTATTCTCTCTATGTAAAATATGGAAATCTTCATTAAATAAATGATTCTCATCTAGCAAATGATTGAAATAATTAGAATCTCTCTTATTGTTTACGAAGCTGCGCTTATGTTCTTCAATTCTTTTTCCGAAAGTTCTACCTATATACATTTTGATACAATCACCACATGATAATTAATAGACACCCAATTTTGATAGTTTATCTGTTTCTGATTTATTATTTCTTATAAATAATGTGTCGAACTCGGATACTGAAGCTCCTCTCGAATTCCTAGTGAGCACAGCTGATATTCATTAATCGTCTTGATGTTTTTGTTCAAGTCTTAGACAAGCAAATAACTGTCACTTTCTACATCGCCTCCGTGGCAGCACTGTTGGCAATTAAACGTTGCCTAATTAATAATTCATGAAGCGACCTCGAGCCTTCAACGTCCCCTTTTCTACCACTCCCGACCACGCGGCTCTCTCTGGAAAAGTTCTTTGGACTGCAAATTGTTCGCTTCGTTAAGAGTTATTAATTATACAGGAAAGCCGGAAGCGACATAACAAGATTGGTACTTATTGCGTATTCTTGTAAGGAACTTTCTAAGCTGCGTCTTATATTATTCAATTTAATTCCAGAGATAACAGAAGTCGGTATTATTGCATCATACCGGATATCGAATAAATGATAGAGAATGAGATCAATGGCGGGCTACACACGGACGTCGATGTCTTGATACATCGACGTGCATCCAAAAACGCGAAACCAATAACGTGCAAGCCGATTGCAAAACCATAGTTTTGTCCAGTCTACCAAACTGTTTGGAAAGATGTCTGCAGAAGAGAAATATTCAGCTCTAGTGGCAGTGGCGGGTACTTATGCACTTGTGCAAAAAAAAGGAAAATGAAAATCATCGTCGAATCTGGTCCAAAGGTTGACTTCTAAAGAAAGAAACCCATTCGTAACTCTTGGTAATGGTTACTCCATTAATAAAACGTCAAGACACATCACCAATAATTGCATTGATAAGATATTTAGCCACTGGAAGGAATTACCAATTCTTACTATAAAATTTCAAAAACCCTCACCGTATCACTCTACGAGATCAAAACTTTTTTATTTTCTTTCCGTAAGCCACCTCGAAGACTATTGATTTTAGAGACAACTGTACTATTTCGGTCTGAATAGTGTTCTGGTGCTGTCTGCTACAAGCAGGGTAGGCTCCTGTACAACTCAACAAATTCCCATAGAAATTCCCGGGATATTGTTCTGCAGTCAGACATTAGTAAATAATATACAATATTAAATGTTAATATTGGTTTTAAAACCCAAATAATGTGAAATACATTGAGTAATCTGAATTTAACTTATTATTTTGAATACCTACTGCAGTAACCAATTCTTTCAGAGAACTAAACCTCCGCTATTGCTTCAAAAACGCACACACCACGTTCTACTCCACAAGTTGACTCTTGCAAGTCTTCGTTGGAATGCGCGTCCAAAAATCAAGCGATTTCAAAAAACATCAACGCGGCGTTCATCCGAGTTGTGCATTTAAAAATGAATTTTTTTGCATCCACATGAACGTTAATGGTTGCACGTTTTTGGATGCACGTTGATGTATCAAGATATCGACGCCCGTGAGTAGAGGCCTTAAAGTTGTCATCAACAGTGTATTTCTATATTATTCTTCTGTATCTTGGCGACTTCAGAAGCAATTCGATTTACGGCATCTAAACTCCCCATAATATATCACAGTCCTATGTCCAACCCAGAAAGTTTAGAAATAAGCCGTGTTGACATGGGTATTGAATCAAGAACGTAAGGTACCCTCGTGGTTATAATGAATCTAGTTATTTCACGACTTTACTCATGCATATTTCATGAAAAGGATGTACAAGGCACATATTCAGAATTTCCCTCCGTCGCAAATATACAGTGCTTGGTGGCAGACCATGTCAAGATATGGAGGAGTGATAGCAGAGAGAAAAAGAAAATTTGTACAAAAAACTAATAATAAACTTTGCTGAACAGGGAGGTGGATTCCACCAAGAGGTCATACAAATTTGTCGTATTTTCTCTGAAAAAATTAGTGTTTTTTATATCGTTTAGACTTATTATGGTAGTAGATTATGGTTTTCGAGATTTCTCTGATTTCTGATATATATTCGCTTTTTCAGGTACATACTAGCATTTCTCATCAGATAAAGTTAGCTAAGATTTGGCATCTGAAATATTTCTCGTTGCACAAGAAAACTGACGACAATTAAAAAATGCATGCATAATTTTAGTATCATCAAACTTTGGCGAGGAGATGCATGAGCTAATATTTTTCAAACTGGTGGCAAAAGATATGGAAATTAATTACTTATGTTGAAGATATCCAAAAATATCCCTCCTTGGGCTGCAGAGTTTTTGCACTCTCAAACTTTTTCCAAATTGAGTTAAAACATTGGAAATTAATACATGTATCGAGTTAATGTCAAGGAAGTTTATTTTGATGGTATAGATTTTTTTCTCTGATCGTTGCTCTTTTTATGTGGAGATTTTTGTTTTTTGGTGTTCGAGGAGCTTCAAATTCTGGAATCTTGTCTTCTCGTTTAAAAAAAACGTAATTTTCCCGAAATTTCAATTGAATTACTATTGAATCTGAAAAATTCGAAAATATCTTCTTTCTAGAACGAAACGAAACCTCCTCGGATTTTATGCAAATAAGTAGAATCGTTGACAATTACTCATAACTAATTGAACTACATTGGCCATTAGAACATAAAATAACATCACAGAAAGGCGTAACGCTAATCGGATTTCATACCTAATCTGGACATAAATCTATATAGGCCAAGCTACAGAGATTTGTAGGGAGCATTTTGTGTAAAAAGTGTTAGAAGAAAACCAGCTGCGCCATTGTTTGTGAAATAGTTTCATATGATATAGTGATATGTTTTTCACTCGACTTTATTATTTATAACTTTGTTATTAACAATTTAATGAAAAAAATCGCATTTTTTTAGTTTTTTGCTTATAAAAATGAAACTATCTAAGTAATCGTGATGGTGTCAATAAACTAATTGTAGAAAATGAAAAGACGGAGAAAATGAGAAGTTGGACGACTCGATCAGACCCTTAGTTTAAGAGAAAATCAGAAAAAACCGTTCAAAATGCATTTTTAAAAAACTTTTTAACTCGGTTATTTTTTGAGTTGTAACGTAGATCCTCCGGCCAGTATTAGTTATTGATATAAACTTCATTTGTGCGAAGATCAGGAACTGTCCGATGCATAGTTTTTGATCTGTAGCCATTTGATTATGTTACTATGCAATTTTCCAGCAGACCTGAATGCGACAGGTATGGTCCGATGTCAATTTACTAAAATGATTTTGAAAGTAGAATTCTTATAGTTCAAAACGTTCATCTTGGTTTTTCATGAAAACGCTGAGAAATATGTTAAAAATAAAGCTGAACATGACGAAAAACGGCCGAGCGCGTGAAAGTAGTTGAAGAGTGATGGGGTAGAGCAGCAGGCAAGGAGAAGTATGACATTCGAAAGCGTCGGCATTTTGAACATGACAGTAATTTCTGAACGTTGTCAGATAATAATTGTAAACCCCCACTCTTCAACTACTCTCACGCGCTCGGCCGTTTTTTGTCATGTTCAGCTTTATTTTTAACATATTTCTCAGCGTTTTTATGAAAAACCAAAATGAACGTTTTGAACTATGAGAATTCTACTTTAAAAATCTTTTTATTAAATTGAAATCGGACCATACCTGTCGCATTCAGGTCTGCTGGAAAATTGCATAGTAACATAATCAAATGGCCACAGATCAAAAACTATGCATCGTACAGTTCCTGATCTTCGCATAAATTAAGTTTATATCAATAGCTAATACTGGCCGGAGGATCTACGCTACAACTCAAAAAATAAGCGAGTAAAGAATTTTTGAAAAAACTGCATTTTGGCCGGTTTTTCCCGATTTCCTCTCAAACTAAGGGTCTGATCGAGTCGTCCCACTTCTCATTTTCTTCGTCTTTTCATTTTCTACAATTAGTCTATGAACACCATCACGTTTACTCTGATAGTTTCATTTTTATAAGCAAAAAACTAAAAAAAATACAATTTTTTGCATAAAATTGTTAATAACAAAGTTATAAATAATAAAATCGAGTGAAAAACATATCACTATATCATATGGAACTATTTTACACACAATTGCGCAGCTGGTTTTCTTCTAACACTTTTTACATGAAAAAATCTCTGTTGCTTGGCCTAATAGATAATAGTGCACTAGCACCAAATACAACAGCAATTAATTTCGGTAACGTATCATTAACACCTGAACATATGGGCTATTTAAACTCACAAACGTGAATTAGATATTTGAAAAACATTTTTTGTGATAAACGAAATAACAATTATTATTTTTTTTGTGATAAATGGAAAAATTATTTTTATTTTCTTTTTGGCTCTCATTGTGAAGTAATATTAAATAAAAAAAAAGTTTTTGAATTCAGTACTGAAAACACCTGGACAATTTCCAAACAAACAAAAACGTGTGTTACGTCACAATGTTAATTTCTACTCATCGTAGCACACAGCTGATACAGTATTCTGGCATTTGATAGATTAAACCTTGTTGTTATCGTTAATAAATTAATAAATATATGTAAAATATCAAACCTAAAGAGTTATCGTGCTTGTATCATATCATTTTTTACGAATACTATAAAAATAAATATCCAAAAAATGTTTTTAAATGTTCCACAAGATGTTACACATCAGGTATATTATCGGAATTAGACTTTATAAATCCATTATCACACATGACTTAATGAAAGTAGCCATAACAAATAATTTTCTGCAATAAATTCCTAATATTTTCAGTCAATTTATACGTAGAACCGGTGACACAACATAACAATATAAATTGCTTTTACATTATGACGTCACGACCATGGTCACCTATCGTAGCGCGTTTGTAGTAACGCGATTCTTTGTAAAGTTTGATCAATTTTAAATTGTTTATAAATAATGAAAAAAATTTTCGCATCAACTATAAGTAAAATTTATGATGAAATTTTGAAGTATCAGCCTCTTCAATTAATAATACTGTTACAAAAATAACTGAGGCCGATTCTGAGTTTTCTGAAAGTTTCAAATATCGATGGTCAATCAGACAGCTCTCTGTAGTTGTGGAAGAGAACTTTCTGGATACCTTTCCAAGGGGAATGTTCGATAAAGAATGATGTGTATATAACAGAGCACTGCTGGGCACAGTATAGTTTAATTGACAGTTCACTAACATGTTCAGAAGAAGAAGCAGTAGATAAGCTTATTTCTACTGTTTACAAATGAAAGACAAACTTATTCCGTTAGTTATTGGAGATTATCCATGTGCGAACCCGAAGTCGTATATATATATATATATATATATATATATATATATATATATATATATATATATATATATATATATATATATATATATATATATATATATATATATATATATATATATATATATATCTATATATATATATATATATATATATATAGCTATAGGGGTTTCAGGGGTCTTTCGCTTAGACCTTGACTTGTTGTATGTACAGGGATATGTTTGATAGAATGCGTTACAATTAACAACCAGCGTTCTTCTATTTAATTTAATATCAATGTTTCTATAAGGAGCCCCTAGTTTTCTTCAGGATGAATAATATTTATATTTGGGTTTACTTGTCTTCTCATTTTAGTTTTGACTACATTACCTTACTTCTTTTGTGTTTAAAATCAGTTGTCAAATATGTAAGAAATTTTGAAGTGCAACTTCACCACATATATATATATATATATATATATATATATATATATATATATATATATATATATATATATATATATACATAAATAGATAACTTCCAAATTATTCACAAATTACCGAAAGGAACCAAAATAACTTACTTAGAATCATTGGAAATAAAGTATAAACTTTAAAATAAAAACAGACAAAAAGGAATATAAATATTCGTGTTGAAGAACATAAAAAGTCAATTTTACAAAACAAAAATACCACTGGCTTCTCTGAACATTGTATAAAATTCAATCACTTCCTGGATTTCAACAAAACCAAATTGTTATATTCAGGTAACAAGGGTAAACGTCTTGACCTTCTCGAAATTCTCGAAATAAGTTCCGCCCATAATAGTCAATCACCCCTTGTAAACGAACAAATTGATTTTCAGGTATCACCTTTGCTTTTGTCTGTTTTATAAATTACGATGCAATACTCTCCTGTAGTCAGTCTTGATAATGAGTTCATAGCTCGAAACATGTCGACTTTTTATTTCTGCTAAATACAGTATCTAAATATTTTTTATATTGTGAAACATAAGCCAAGTGTTTTTATTTTAAAGTTTATACTTTATTCTTTATGATGTTTCACCAAGTGATGTGCGAGAATTCAATCTCAGTTATCATTGGAAATGTTTAAACTCAATCATATTGCAAAATATATCTTGCTGACCGATCAGATTGACTGATATATTCTCCTATATATAGTGTATTCAAAATATAATGATTTTTCTTAGAACATTTTATTGTACCAATTTGGGAAATCCACTTCGATTAGCTCTTCTTGAAATATGTTTCTCTTGTCCATTTAGGTACCTGGAATAATTCTTTCCCACCCGTAAGCGCAAATCTATAATTACCTATTCAGTTCTTAACTCAATCTGTCCGATGATGGTCTAGTGACCGAAATTGCAATCCCAGTTTTATATTTTTTGAAATATTTTTATGATAATAACCGTAGTAAATTCAAGTTTTGTTTCTGTTCATATGGTAAATTATCACGTATTATCGACGGATTCCATCAACTATTTATAAGTATATTTATTTATTTATTTATTTAAGACAATAGGAATACAAACAGGTAAAAAACCCAATGCAGCATTCACAGTTTGACAATACATACCATACAAAACTATATTAAAATGAAAAATGAACTTCCTCTTTTAAAGTAGAAATAAAAATTAAATTAATACAACATAATTCACAAAATGACCAGCAGCTCCACAAAAGTTAGGTACCTAATTTAATTCTCAAGAATTTTTTGAATTGATGGAGTTGAACATTGAAAATATCAGCACCGTAAAAATAAGAGTTAAATGTCCCTAGCATTCTACAAAGTGGCGAATTTTGTGTACCATTAAGTCTTCGGACATAACTAAGATCATAAATTTGAATCGATACGCTGTTACTCTTCAGTATAACTATAAAGGAAAAAGTGGTTTCACGGCATCCATGTAAATATTTTTATTTGTATTCTAATGAATGTGATTCAAGGAACTATTTCCTGTTAAAATGACGGATGATCGGATACCATTTCAATATCTGTGACGTTTTTATCTGATCGCTGAAATAACAGATCAACGGGTAGCCACGAAACGTTATATGTGGAAATTCAATATGTGGATTTCCACATACAATCACTTATGAAATGTATATATGACTAGAACGTGATACGAAGTATTTCCTGAAGGAAGATAGCTGGTTTGCTGGTTATGCTACGAAATTAAATCCGGAAGTTCTTCGCCTACCCGATTCACGACGCGTTAGAAATTGAATTTTGAGGGTAAATGTTATGTAACGTAGCTATATTAAGCAGAAAACTGACTCTAATTATTCGTGTCATCTTTTCAAGAAAATTATACTTTTAATCGCAATTATGATATATTACCGTTCGAAAATAGTCTCCACAAAACCAACTGTTAGGAATCCCTTTGCATCAATAATTATTAAAAATTGTAACCAACCTCCCTTTTGATAGATATTTATGCCCGAGCTAGCAGGGAGATGGGTTAAACATATATGGGTTCTGGGTTGTTCTCAATAATAATAACAAAATAAAATGTTGCTATTTACTATCCTCTTTTTACATAGAGTGAGACTTATCTTGTTGTTTTTATATATAATTTTCCATCAACGTTGGAGATTCTCCTTTAGGTGGATTGTACTCTTGACTTCTGCCCTTTGTACCTCGTTTCTTGGAAGCTCCAGGTAAGGTGAATATTGGCTCAAGGTGAGGTGAATTTCAAACTTCAGACAACGTGGCTTTTAGCTCTTACCAAGGTGGCTAAAATAATTCGGGGCAAATCAACATACAATCTCAAACTTAATATTTTCCAAGAATATCTGTAGGGTATCGATGGCCGCCAATTCAAAATAACATTTAGATTTATCTCAAGCAAAGATGCTAAGAAAGACAGTATATGTTCCAACATTAAACTGAACATAAGATATGATCACGTGAAATTTGCCATCGTTAGCCTACAAAAATCTTGTGTTAAATTGAGAGAATGAAATAAGCAAATAAAGTAAAAATATTTTCAATTAAGAAATGTAAGATGATTATTTCAATATTGAAAGATTAATAATTTAATATAGATAAATGAAAAAAATGAAATGGCGAAAAAATGAAATAAGGAATCAATTCAGATTTTCAAGATAATGCATTAATACGAAATAATTATATTTCTGCTCATAACTTACCGTCTATCAGACGCCACAGATACTTAATAAATTCTAATGAACTTTAACAAACGTTCAATTGATATTGACTATAATTTTATCAATTTATGATGTGTTATTCCCAACAACCATTTGCTAAAAGAAAGAACGATCTTGTACCTGTTAATTCCAAGCTATCTCGAGATGTTCGTAACACGCATGTCAACCCGAACTGCGCGAGTCTCTTCAACTGTGAAACACGGTACCTCGATTCAGTGGCGGCGGTTAAGCGGGGAATTGACACGTTGAAAAATTCCGGAAATCTAGTTAACGATCAGTCAACCTTTCTCCACTCCTTAGTCTGTTTAATATACCTACCAATTACTCGGAATAAAATGCTTATATTGTTATTTTGTTCATCCAGGAACCCCATTGTTATGTTCAATTTATCATATAAAAAGATTGTTCTGCAATGCCATAATTCAGTACAAGATGAAGTCAATGTTATGACGAAACGCGTTTACTCAATATATTCTTTTTTTTTTTTTTTTTTAAAGGGGTGGGACGTGTGCCCTCTCACACGCGCCCGATCTCCGTACAATTTTGGCTTCGTCAACTTGAACATTTAGCCATCAATTTACTATAATGAGGGGAACCACTTAAATCCGGACGCATACAAACACCCAGGAACACGGTGGGAATCGAACCCACCAACTCCGTCAACCAAGACGGCATAGCGTTACCTATACCGCTCAGCCACGGAGCCTCCTCAATATATTCTATTTCAACCTGTGAAGAGTAATTTTTTTCGCAAACGTCAAAAAATGACGACTTTTTTTAACCCCAGTTCTCAATGTTGGAAGTTGGATTCCACAGACGTCATTTTGTTTTTACTTTTTTGTCCGGCCGTGAGCGTACAAATAAGTACATTTTTTCGTACAAAAAAGTACATTTTTTCGTACGCTCACGGCAATTTCAAGAACGTTGGGCGGCGTAAAAATGAGTTCCGAATCCGACATAATGTAATCTGTAAGAAATATTTCATATATTTTAATACAAGTCATTTCTTAATACTCGTGTACTTACCAAAAACGCGCACAGTCCTATAATGCGTAGATAAGTGACTTTGAGGGTGACAACGCACGAGCCGCCAACCGCCGCGGTTGGCGGTCGAGCGGTAGCGCGGTCGAGCGCGGATTGCTCTTGCGGTGGCCGTCGCGGTTTGTTGATCGCTAGTCGTCATGAAAGTGTCCGCGGTAGTAGCTCTAGCCATTTGGCAATTTTAAATTCTATCTAAAAAACGAAACAAACGCCGTTGCAATGCAAAATATTGGATTCACCCTCTGCCTCAACAAAGAAGTAGTAAAGGAGCATTCGTAATTTTCTATAGAGAATTGAGAAGCTTCGAAGACAAATTTTTCAATTATACCAGTATGTCAACGTCGTCTTTCGGTGAATTACTGAACAAAATTGAAAAGGAAATTACCGGAGTAACTAAAAATATCAAATTTACTACAAATGTTAAATTAATAATGAAGGGAAACCGCGCGATATTGCGGTCTCGTGCGTGGTCTGCCATTCAAGTCTGTACAAATCGACAACCGCAAGACCGCGCGGTTGCCGCGTTCGCCGCGCCCGATGTCGACTACCGCCGCGGTTGGCGGCTCGTGCGTGGTCCTACTAAATGTTTCTGACAATTATTTAGTTGAATTTTGTTATTGTGTTGCCTTGACATCTACAAATTCAATGAGCAAAGTAATCTAGTTTTACGTTTTACTTCACATCTAATCCTTTTTAAAAATATTATTTCAATTCTATAGTTTGAACACGGGTGAAAACCGATTTACGTAAGTATCGGATTTAGGTATTTTCTATCTTAGGAATTACTTAGTTAGGAACTTCCTAACATTTAGTTGGTGAAATCGGGCATTAGTCTCGCCACAAAAAGTATCACTTTTACTTCTAATAAAACAATATACTATTTTATTTCTCCATGAATATGAGCTTTCACCATGTAAATGCCAATTCAATTCAATGAAAGTTATGTTTGCAGTCATCATCATCATCAACTAGCCTTGTTTCGTCCACTGCTGAACATAGGCCTCCCGTAATCCATGCCACTCCTCCCTGCACTGCGCCGCCTGCATCCAGTTGTGCTTGATGCGCCTTATATCATCATGCCATCTCGTTGGTGGTCGACCTCTATTTCGGTACGCCTCGTGTCTCGGCCTCCATTCAAGGATCTTCTTGGTCCATCTCTCGTCAGTTGTTCTTGCAATGCGTCCTGCCCAATTCCATTTTAATGTTGTTATTCTCCTGACGACATCCGTTACACCTGTTCTTCTTCTCATTTCGTTGTTCTGGATTCTATCTCTTAAAGAAATACCCAGAATGGCTCTCTCCATAGCTCGTTGTGTCACTTGTAATTTGTTGATGGAGTTTTTTGTCAGAGTAAGCGTTTCCGCTCCGTATGTCATAACAGGCAGGACGCATTGATTGAACACTTTTCTCTTCAAACACACCGGGATGTCGGACCTAAACACATCCCTCAGGTTCCCAAAAGCTGCCCAGGTGAGTCCTATTCGTCTCTGAAACTCAATAGTTTGGTTGTCTCGTCCCACACGGATTTCATGTCCAAGATATTTGTAGGACGATACTTGTAGTACTTGGTGCCCTCCCAAGGAAATATTTCCGCTCATCACCAGATTTGTCATATATTGTGTTTTTGAAGAGTTTATCTTTAGTCCAGCCGTTTTTGACGCTTTTTCTAGATCGTGCAGCATTTGTGTGGCTTTGTCTATTCTATCCGAAATCAAGACAACATCATCTGCAAACCTAAGATGATTCAGGTCTTCTCCATTTATGTTAACGCCCATGTTATTCCAATTTATCTCCTTCAACATGTACTCAAGTAGATTTGTAAAAAGTTTTGGTGATAATGTCACCCTGACGCACTCCTCGTTCGATTTTCAAATTGCCGGTATCCTCATGGAGCCTAACACATGATGTTGCAGTCTCGTAGATGTTTTTTTATCAATGCGGTGTATCGATGGTCTATTCGGCAGTCAGAAAGAGCTTGGAGCATTCTATGTTGGTCAATAGTATCGAATGCCTTCTCATAGTCTACAAAGATGAGAATGAGCGGTTTATTGTATTCCACGCATTTCTCAATCAAGGATTTCACTACTTGCAGGTGGTCGTTCGTTCCGTATCCACGTCGGAAACCGGCTTGTTCTCGTGGTTGGTAACTGTCAAGCTTGCTTGTAATTCTTTTTGTTATTATTTTTGTGAATAGCTTATAAACGTGAGAAAGTAGGCTAATGGGCCGATAATTTTTCAGGTCTGTGATGTCGCCCTTTTTATGCATGATGACCACTATAGCATTATGCCACTGGGAAGGTGTAGTGCCTTTAAGAAGACATACATTAAAGAGCCTTTGGATAGCGTATTTCAGGGCTTCACCCCCTTCTTTGATTGACTCGCTGACTATATCGTCGTCTCCTGGAGATCTGTTATTTTTCATTTCCTTAAGCGAAGTTGTTATTTCGTCGATAGTTATTTCTGGGATATCCTCCGAGCCAACATTTTGAACTTTCGGTATCCGCCCTGTACCTGCAAATTCTGTCTCTTTTCTATAAAGTTCCGTATAAAATGCCTCAGTAATTTTAAGAACCTCCGCTCTCTCTGTCATAATATTTCCGCTTCCATCGGCGAGCTTACAAAATGTTTGCAGTATGTCAACCATAAAACTCAAATTCATCTTATTGTTGATGAATTGATCAGAAATTAGCACTCGGTTAACCAGCATTTTCATTTCACTCTGGAATATAGATCGATTTCAGCCGAAGACTAAGATTATTATTTTCGGTGAACGAGATTATTGTCTACTGTAACTTTTCCATAGTTTTCTGGAAATTCTTGGATGGTAAACGAGTCAATCATAAGACTGACATTAAACATCCATAAATCCCTCCGAAAACCTTAGAAGGCTGAATTCGGGATATGTTATTTAGAATAAATTTCCACATCTAATGCTTTCCGCTCATGTACCTCCTTCTTCAGATTCAAAATATTGAGTGAATTTACCCAAAGTTTGACAGTTTCTTTTTGCCTCGAAAATACATCAAATGACACATAATTTCAGCTAATTTGTTCTGATAGGATCAGCTAGAGATGACAATATTAACAAAAGAATATAATACTACTATTATAAAAATATAGAGTTCACATCCAAGACAAATATTGAATATTATTATCGTTTAAATTGTTGAATGAAATAGCTTCTTCTAGAAATCTATTCGTCCTTAATTTCAAATTGCTAGGAAAAAAGAAACTGGAAATTTTTTATTAAAATTCGACGTAAATCAGAATTTGGTTAAAATGACCACCGAATGGAAAAATTCGAAGTGTTCCTCAGGGAATATTTATTATTTGTTAATTTACATATATCAGGCAAAAAATGCAGAGACATTTTCTCTGGAGCCCATCCAAACGAAGAAAAAAATTCTTTAGGACGAATTGACACGTCAACTCGGAGATTGCTGCTATTTCTTGTTCAATATTTTCTAGTAACTGGCATAAACTTTCGATTTCACATATCCCTACAAAAAACAATATGGTGTAAATCAAGGCTTCTGAGATACAATGTCATGAAATATATATATATATATATATATATATATATATATATATATATATATATATATATATATATATAAATAAATAAATATATATATATATATATATATATATATATATATATATATATATATATATATATATATATATATATATATATATATATATATATATATATATAAATAAATATATATATATATATACATATATATATATATATATATATATATATATATATTTAGTAGTAATGCAAAAGTTTTCAAATAGAGAATTAGCTGATATCCACTTTGTACATGGTTTGTGCAATGGCAGAGCACGACGGTGAGCCAGCTCAGTATGGTGTGAATATTAGGAATTGGCTAGAGGAGTAATTTCCGAGTAAATGGATTAGAAGAGGTGTTCCTATTCCATGGGCACCTCGATCGCCGGATTTAAATCCACTAGACTACTATTTTTGAGGCCGTATAAAATATATAGTATACGCAACAGAAGTAGACAACGAGGAGGAGTTGTGTGAAAGACTACGTGTGGCAAGGAATCAAATATAGCAAAAACATTTTGAAGTTTCGTAAGTTTCACATGCGATTACCCATAGAGCCCAAACATGCCTTCATGAGCAGGGCAACCTTTTCGAGCATCTTATATAAATGTTACAATAAGTAAACCTCAAATAATTGTTCCTTCATGTTAAGTTCAGTGGTTCCCAAACTGGAGGGAAAGGGCATTGGGAGGCGCGAGAGCCTACAAACTTTGGGCTTCAAAATAACAAATTTCATATTTGACAAATTCTAATAAAAAGGGAATACATTGGTTGCGCACTTTCAAAGATAGCACCAAGAATTGTGGACACTGGTTTATATCTACTCTTATATCTAATTTTGGATGTAGAATATATGATTAGCAGGGGCGCCTATTCGAAGGCGGCTAAGGAGGCTAAGCCGCCTCCTCAATATTCTGTGTATCACTACTATACTATATTAAATAGTCAGCATTCAGCATATTCATATTAATCAAAATCATATTATTTTATGCACCTACCTTCCTTTCAACCTACATTATATAATATAATTTATTAATTACGATAGAAGGTATTTACATTTACTGCTTACTGCATTTCATTAATTTCAAGATTTCATTTGAACAGTGGCAACGCTGCAGAGGCCTAAAAAGGTATATTTTCAACGTTCATTATGCCTGCCACAGAAAAGCAAACAACGGTGCGAATACTGCGAACGAATACTTTATTGCAATAAATAAGGAAAACACATGTAAATGGCAACACCGATTGAACCTAGCTGTTCGGTTCAAAGCATACGATATTCGACCTTATTTATTCTATTACAGTGCATGTAGCAAGCACGTGAAGACACGTGATTTTTAATTTATTTTGCTCGCGTATTGTTTTTAAAACGAGTTCGGTTACTGAAGTTAATTTTAAAAAGTTCAATGGTGACTTAGTGGAATATTTGTTATCCCATAACTTTAGTGCACTAAGTTAAGACGATAAAGTTTTAATAAAAACATTGCGACCTACCCCAGAATTAAACAATTTGGCTTCAGCGTAACAAACAACAGAATCGTGGTTTTAATATCAGAAATTATGAGAGACATCCTTGGCTAACCGGATCACAGGTAAAAATAAATTATTTTGTTGGCATTGTTTACTTTTTATTTTTACTAGGGAAAATGTCTCTGTTTGGAGCCGCTTAGGATTTGACGATTTAAAAAATTTATCACGATCTTTGGAGAGGCACGAAAAATGCCAGGAACATGTCGTGTCGCAGATCAAATTTGAATTGATTGGAAAACAAAACATAATTATTGTTATTGATACTTGCTCGGCAACAATTGATTAATTCCTCGAATAGGTAACAAATTCTTTGAGTAGATAGGTAGGTACCTATATCGTGAAAGAAAAAAAAAATTGATGAACAGATAAATTGATTAATTGGCTAAGAAGAGTTTTTGTGAATATTGTAAATAGGAGTTGTAGGTCTCAAGGTAGACACTCGAAAATAAAAACAATTATTTTCCCAAAGAAATTAATATTTTAGGGTGCTTGTTTTACTTTGACTTTCTTCAAATTATAAGGCGGTTGACCTTGAAATCCTACAAATTTTCGCCTATGGTGTATTTTTTAACACCTCTTGTAGCCTCCTTAAACAAACACCTCACGAGCTGCCACTGATGGTTAGAATATTGACGTCTAATTTCGGGACAACAATCAATTCGTAAGGAAATATTGAAATGCATTTTTCTCGAAAATGCTGCTTCCTAGCGAAGTACGCGAAAAGTACCTTATTTGTACAAAAAGCTCCAAATTTTCAAATTTTGAAGTCAAAATTACTAAAAATTAACCACCAACAAATTTGGGCCTTATTTTTCGCCAATACCTCCCTGCACTACGCACTCCTGAAAATATTGCAAGACTAACTTTTAGTATATTAAGTAGAGCGTAAAAAGTTTCGTAACTGTACCAAATTTTATCCAATTACCTTAGCAGATTTCGAAAATATTCACAAAAAACCACCATCAGGTCTTCACCTTCAACACCCTGTATATTAAAAATGAAGAAGTTATGGACCCTAGTTTATATGAACTTTTATCTCTATATTTGGAAGTAGAATATGTGGTCGAAAGATTGACGTCTAATTTTGGGACACCCTGTATATATATATATATATATATATATATATATATATATATATATATATATATATATATATATATATATATATATATATATATATATATATATATATATAGATATATATATATATATATATATATATATATATATATATATATATATATATATATATATATATATATATATATATATATATATATATATATATATATCAGACATCTTAATAAATACAAAAAACTATTTCTAAATGTATAACAGTATTGAATGAAATCTGAAGTGACCCGATTTTATGAAAAGAGCCTGAATAGTTTATTTTTTTACCAACGTAAATATAATTGAATATATACCTAAATATTTTTTAAGTTTCATGTCATTATTATATACTATGATGATGTTGTTTCGTAACTGTACCAAATTTTATCCAATAACCTTAACAGATTTCGAAAATATTTACAAAAAACCACCACCAGGTCTTCACCTTCAACACCCTGTATATTAAAAATGAAGAAGTTATGGACCCTAGTTTATATGAACTTTTATCTGTATATTTGGAAGTAGAATATGTGGTCGAAAGATTGACGTCTAATTTTGGGACACCCTATATATATATATATATATATATATATATATATATATATATATATATATATATATAATGATATATGTATATATAAATATATATATACCTAAATATTTTTCAAGTCTCATGTCATTATTATATACTATGATGATCCAGGCAGAGGTCGAACGTTGACTAGTACAACATCAATAAAATTCAGTTAATGCTCGGTAATTCACGGTTTTTCCATTTTACCATTTTATATTTGTACTGTTATCTGAAAACAAAATAATTTTGTGATTCCTAAATGCATCCCGTTCCGTGAAAACACCATGAGAACCGAAGTTAGGAAGAAAAACATTTATTTTCTTTTAAGGTCTATAAGGGCGAAAATTATTTGTGTTTGTTCAATACTTGAGCGTTTATTATCTTTACAATAATAATCTTCATTCGAGGTTGATTCGTGTTTGTTGTCAATTCATCTTAGTTCAGAAAATACAATATTTGTTTTATGAGCAAGTCAAAACATATTTGTTATAATTAATGAACTCATGTCTAATCTCTTTATGTTGTAGGGATCTAACAACTAACAAAATAAACTATTGATCTAAAAAACTTGAAAAACATGCTTAACATGTAGTAGGTAGTTTATTTTATCATAAAAAAATGTAGCATGATTTTCACAATATTCTCATAAAAGCTTTACTTTTATAAATAGCTACCAATGGAATATTTGTAACATTTTGATGAAACATCCCAGGCTTTTTCACAATAAAATACATAATTTTTTACTTTCTGTTTGTTTCATTTGGACGCGGTACTCGCATATCAAAACCCATATTTGGATATTTACATTATTTGAATTAAAATATAAAAAACCAGTTCGTTTGATATGCGAGACTGAAGATTTTAAATGGAGTAAATGTGATAGCAGGACAGATCATAAAAATTCCCAGTGTCCTAGAAACAAGAATATTCGGTGATTTATTCTGAATATAGAGTGAAACGAATACATTCGCAGATTCATACGAATTGCAGTACAGCTCGAAAGGAAAAAAATATTAAAAAAACATTCGTTTTGATGTTATCACAGGCTTGAAAATGGAAAATAGCACTGCTTTTCAGATGAATGATACAGAGAGGAAATAAATGCACAAACTCAGTGTTTTTCGCCAGGAGCGTTTGCCAACAATTATACGTGATGAGCCTGAAAACAAGATTCGAAATAATTAATCATATTTGAGATAACAAAATTCCAACCGGGATTATTATTTTGTTTTCTTGAAATATGAAATAAATGAATTTTCTGAATTGCTATCGTCCGAATACATGGAAAATAAACTTGAATATATCAAGTCCACTTGGTAGCCACTGACCAGCTTGAAAATGAAAATTTCACATTTTTGGTAAAACGTACATAAAACTGATTTTTCGAGTGCAAATTTTAACAATCACCTAACCTCAAAATTAGATTAACTCCGAGTAGATATAACTATACATATGTATGGTGAAATTTGAATATTTAGTAAAGGCAGGGGTTACAATAAACAATGGAAAATATTTACAAGAGACTTTTCCTAAAACTATACATACTACAACTTTAGAACAACAAGCTGTTGAAGTGAACACCGAACCATATTTTTGAATAAGTAACGAACATTTTCAACTTTCCATGCTTCAACATTCGGTGTTATGATTATGTATTTTTGTCCCAGAAGCACATTCTATACTTTAAAATGCTACTTTGCTTAGATGAAGTGATTTAAAAAAACTCTATCGCAGCGAGCTACATTAGAAAAGTAGGTTTTCAAAACGTATCCAGTTTAAAAAATCAATTAATTCAATTTTTGATTTTTGTTCAAAATCCAAAAAACACATATTGCGCCCTCTATCGTGTAAACAAAATATATTTCCTCCTCCGGTTGGTTAACCCCCAACCAATTTACATCGAAATAATTGCCATCCAAGATATGTATCATATGAAACTACCTACATACAAAGTTTCAACCCTATGGTCCCAAAATTGCGCCTTTTATCGTGTAAACAAGATTTATTTCCTCTTCTGGGGGGTCAACCCGTTAAGCAATTCGCACCAAAACCAATCCTATCCAATATATCATACGAAACTACCTACTCACAAACTTTCAATCCTATTGCTCCAAAATTACGCCCTTCATCATGTATATATGATTTATTTCTTCCTCTAGGGGGTCAACCCCCCAACCTTTTTGAACCCTAACCAATCCCATCCAAGATATCTTTCGAAAATACCTACTTACAAATTTTCAACCCTATTACTCTAAGTTGCGATCTTTATCCAGTAAACAAGATTTATATTCTCCCCCAACGAATTCGAACCCATTCAAGATATTATACAAAACTACCTATTTCAAACTTTCAAAATATAATATATATATATATATATATATATATATATATATATATATATATATATATATATATATATATATATATATATATATATATATAGATAGATAGATAGATAGATAGATATATATGAAATTGAGTTTTTGGTGCCAAGCATCATAAAAAGTCTTGAAACGAAAAACTATCTTGGTCCTAGGTCCAACTTTGCTAATCGCACCCATTTTAATAAGCAGGTTTTCAAAGTTAAAACCTGCTAAAAAATATATTCGTTATTTTACCATTGAGGCTACAATTAAGAAATCGGTGAATTCGGTACTAACGTGTTCGAACCTACCTTGGATGTGGGAGCAAGTATAAACAGGCTACCTGCCTTTTACTATACAGTGGGCCCCCGGTAAACCGGCCCCTGTATAATCCAGCGCCCCCTGTAATCCGACATGCCTATCATTATTGAATGTAAGTTCACATGCATAATTTTGCGGAAAAAATTGATGAATATTTTCATACTTTAAAATTTGATTTTTATTCATAGTTTTTGATTATGCATTTATTTGTATACAATTATTTCATAATGTGAAATTTAGTTATTATTTTCTGTAAGTTCTATAGCATAAATAAGGTTAATTTTATAATCAAGCGTAAGCTGTCTATTGTGGTGTTTAATTTACTAAATTCGACATACATAGGTATGTAGTATATAATGATTTGTAGTTCAGATAGAATCTTATCATTTTGATCTGTAATTTGTCGGATTACAATGTATTCTTTTTCAAAAAATTCCGGAATATAGGGGGTCTTAGGCAGTACTCTATAATCCGACAAATTCGATAGTCCGACACGGCCCTGCAAAACGTTTGTCGGATTACCGGGGGTCCACTGTAATTATTTTAGCTTGTTTTTTTACGATAAACGAAAAACCACAAGAGGCTCCACATCCTTAGAGGTTTATGTATTGCCTGCGTTTGAACCGATGGAGAAAAATAAAAATTACAAGAATATAGCTAGAGAATTTCAGCTGTGCTACGTTTTACTTCACAATTTTGTGCAGAAAGAGAATAAGTGGGCGCACCAGTAGAAATGGGAGACGAAGGAACAGGAAGAAATAATAGCATACGACATGCTTAAATGTGCTATATTTATTTTGGATTACTGTTTAGTGAAGTAAAAAAATTAAAATATTAATGTGCATTTTTAAATTTTTTTTATTTTATTTTTATTTTTAATTACTCAACATTAATATTAATGTTTTATTTTTTTAATATTAATGTGTTATTTATTAATTATTAAAGTGCTATTTTTTGACTATTGAGAGCGTATAAGTATCCTGGAAGTTAAGGAGCTCACTAGTTCACGAGTTTTATGAAGAAAATAAATCCGAGGATAGCGATACGAAGCCCTGAAGCTACAAGTTTCGGCAGAGCTGCTTCCTTCAACAACGTTGACGTGCAGACCATTTTCGAAAAAAAATAGGTCGATGATAGAGAGTTACAGTTTCAATTCACATTCACGAAATGGGTGTAACCACCGTTGAAAAAAAGTTCTGTCGGCGTAAGTTGAATTGCTCCAATTCATCGGTCAACAAAAACAAAAAAATGTTTGCTCATGGGTTTTACTTAATATATTCGGATTATATAAGCACATATATGGAAAAAAAATGTGATTGCCAATCGAAAATATTTGCTTTTTGATAACTTAGAGCGATTTGACCATTTTTGATTTTCGAGCCCAATGAATGTCGGTCTTTGCGCGCTATCGTTGTGAAAAGAGAGGTAAGAAAGCGTGTAGTAGTGTTTCTTGCAATCTTGAAGACCACAGTGACTTTTTTTTTTCAACTCGAGGGACCTACAGTTTAACGCCGGTTCCGAACGGCCAATGGGCTTGTAAACTATGTACATTACCCAACATTTTTCATCATAAATAACCACTAAATTCCGGACATATACAACACCCAAGAGCGAGGTGGGTCTCGAACCCACAATCCTCGGTTTACAAACGGTATGAGGCGGTTCACCTTTCCGCTGGTCTACCAAGGCCTCTAACAGTGACTTGATAAGACACTTAAATCTACCAAAAAGTAAATTACGACAGTATTAACTGCAATTGAATATATAGAAAACAAGTGGAAACTGTTGTTTTTTGACTGCTAAAAGGTGGATATATTGAACACTCCTGTAAACTTTGCATGTGGGATAGAATAAATCATGTATTTCACTACCGACAAAAACATTGGCTTGTACGTACTGAGGACTATGTAGGAAAATACAATATTAAATGGGAAGCAATTACCGATTCTGCAAGTATATCAATGCCGCCATTGCATGTTCAATTGGGTCTTATTAACCAATTTGTGAAGGTTTTTAACCATGAGTTCGAAGTTTTCAAATATTTGAAGAGTTGTTTTCCAAAGCTTTCAGAAGTGAAAATTTAAGCTGGAATCTCTGTAGGCCCTCAAATAAAAAAAATTATGAATTGTGATCCTTTCCTGAAGTAACGCAATGAAGAGAAAACAGCCTGAAAGTTAAGGTAGTTCATGGTTTTCTTGGAAACCGTAGAGCTGAAAATTATGACGTGCTGATCAATGACATGATTACGAATTTTTTCATGATTGGATGTAGAATGTCTCTAAAGATGCATATGTTACATTCTTATTTGGATAAATTTAAAGATAATATGGGAGCTTATTCAGAAGAACAAGGTGAACGCTTTCATATGGAATTCGAGAGACGGCCAGTATACTGAAAGCATGATGGGAGACTATATTTGGGGGTTAATAAGAGAAACTTCTACTGAACATGACAGGAAAAGTAAAATTGTCCATTTTCAAACATTTTAACTTTATTTTAAAATTTAGATTGTAAGAAGAAATCATAAATGGATGTTGGGTATCTTTTAATAAATCATCTCTATACAATTTTTTAATTATTTTCCTCTTTTTTACTCATAAAATCAAATTCAGAACCATGTTCTTATTCTTATTTCTAGATATAAAAGCAATGACAATAAATTATGTATAACCCGTGCGCAAAAATGCTGTAGATCGGTGTTATGTAATATGAAACCATTTTTCTTAATTTGGGAAATCTGGACTAACAAAAGTATAATATGCAACCTGAGAGGAAAGAGTTCTTGACCAGCCTATGACTATTTTGCCTGCCCTTGCTACTACTTGAGCGCAAACTACTTGCTCGACATTATTTAATTTGTTAATTTTGAGACACTTTAAATAATTTCGACCTTGTTTGTAAGTGACTTTTACATAACCTCTTCAGCCTTTGAGTCTCTCTCTGTGATATTTTCCCCATTATCAACAAATAAAGCTTTCCACTTCTTCGTAATATTTGTACGTGAATGTTTACTTAAACTGTGCAAATCGCTAAAGTAAACGTCAAAATTACAGAAGGAAATATGCAGTTGTAATATTTCAACCAAGAAAATTGAATTAATCAAAATTGCATCTATCAATTATAATTTCAAATAAATTGGGAAATCTTTTAGACTTTGTCTTTTAATAATATGTACATTGAATTTTATCCAAGGAAAGGATATACATTGAATATATCTCCAAATATGTTCTTATTACTATCCCAATCTCAAATTGCTTCTCAAACAATGCCTTAAATGCATATATTCGAATTACACTGCCAGATTAATATGTCTGTTTACTAATAATAATAATGGTTTTCGTCGTTCTCAATGGTTAAATTGCGAGGAAAATTGAATCCTATCTTGGAATCTATTAACGTGATTTATAGCTTACAACAGTTGCCATTCCACTGAAACCAACTATCTGCATCTTGTCATTCATACCAAAATAATTAGGCTAATTGTGAATAATTGATATAGAGTTCACATTAAAAAATTGCATATTGTTATCGTTCAAATTGTTGACATAATTTCTACTAGAAATCAATCCGTCCTAAGTTTTAAAAAGATAGGAAAAACGACAAGAAGTGAAATTATTGAAATTCGACATAATACCGAATGGAAAATTCAAAGTGTTAATATAAAGTGAAAATTCAAAGTGAAAATATTCATTATCCATTAAAATACATAAAATGATGATAATAATAATAATAATTTATTGATTTTCAACATATACAAAGTAAAAAGGAAAACAAGTCATTCAAAAAAAAAAAACAGAAAAATTCACATATTGTGTACACGATCCCTACATGACCCATAAAATTCTTCAATATTGTATGACTCAAGCTGTAAAAGAAAACGATAAAGAAACTTCCCGAACTTCACTTGATCATACAAATTTTGAATATCAACTGGTAAACTATTAAATAGTTTAATACCCATATACACAGGGCCCTTTTCAGTTAAAGACAGAGAACGAACCGGAAAAATGAATGGATTCATTCTTCTAGTGTTTTTTAAGTTTGAGTGTCTACAAAAATAATGCTTGTTTATATGCATGAACATCAGTATTTTATAAATGTACAATCCATAAACATTCAAAATGTTATTTTGCTTGAAGTTACCTCGACATGATTCTCTGAAACCTAGACGGAATATTACTCTCACGGCCAGATTTTGTGTTCTCATAATCTGATGAGACCCTGAACTGCTTTCCCAAAAAATGATACCGCAACTCAATAGTAAGTGGAATACAGCATAATTTTTTTTTTGGTCTTATATAGTTTATCTTGGAAATTATGCCTGAATTGAGAACAAAACCGCCTTGAGAATGTGTTCCATAAGGTTTTTACGTTTTTTTCTGTGGTATGAAGAATGTCTTCCCAACTTTGATAAGATAATATAACATTGAAAGGACTCAAACCATTTTTATTTTTTTTATCTCGAGGGACCTACAGTTTAACGCCGGTTCCGAACGGCCAATGGGCTTGTAAACGAAGTACATTACCCAACAATTTATTTTTATAAATAGAACCACTAAATTCCTTACATCCACAACACCCAAGAGCAAGGTGGGACTCGAACCCACAGCCTCGGCGTACAAGCGGTATACCTGACTCAAACCATTCTCATTAATCTGTTTTAACCTAATTGTTTCTTCGGGAATGTCAAACATCTGTTGAATCCTAAGCTTCTGACTACAATGATCAGACAGATGAGCCTCGAAAATCTATAAGGCAATTATTTGAAAAAATGATGATATGTGCATGTGGACATTTTTCCGAGCACCCATCTGAAAGAACAGCAAATATCTTTTTTTTTGGCGATTGGGACCTCAACTTGGTGATTTTGAGTTTAATATTTTCTATTAACTGCAATAGAGAAACGAGTTCAATTGCGTAAATTTTCGATTTTGGATAACCCTACAAAAATCGATAGGAGTTAAATTAAGACTGCTTGGAGACGCATTAATTTTCAAGTGAAAATGTCACGTAGTCGTTGCTTGAATGTTTATGACGTTACGCCATCCCTGCAGCTGAAATGATGTTTTTCGATTAAAGCCAGTAAATTTTATCAGTTTTGACAATACAAAATTGACCAAAATTTTCAATTAATTGAATTGATGGTAACTGCGTGTTCTCTTTCACCTTTAAAAAAATATGGTCAAAGAGCTGACACCGCATAATATAACTTTAGTAACTTTAGGGACATGTCGGGATTTTCGACCCTTCAAAATGTCGGATAGATTTCAAACATTGCATACTTATCAAAGACCGATGAAAATGCAACAATTTGAATAGTTTGTCCCATTCTCTCTCTATCTCTCCAATGGCGCTACAGCCCAAATTGAGCCTTGGCCTCCTTTATCTTCCGCCTCCAACACTGTGGATCCATTGCTGCCCTCCTCCAAGTTCTGACGCCTAGCAATTTTTGCGCGTCTTCTGCCACTCCTTCTTCCCATCTTTCACGTGGTCTCCCTTTTGGCTTTCTACCCTGCATCCTACTGCTGAGAGTTTTTTTTGGTAGTCTGTTATCTGGCATTCTCACTACGTGGCCCGCCCATCGTAGCCTCTGTAGCCTAACGAAATCTGAGATAGGAGCCTCCTTGATAAGTTGGTAGATTTCATTGTTATATCTTCTTCTCCGTATCTCGTTTTTCTTATTGGCCCTAATATTCGTCTTAATATTCTTCTTTCTAACACCTTCAGTTTATTCTTTTAGTTCTCTGTCATGGCCCATATCTCGCATCTATAACACAATATCGGTCTGATGATGGTTTCATATATTCTGATTTTATGTGTATGTTTTTGGAGCGGAATATATGAGACAGAGCGAAGTAGGCTTTGTCTGCCAATATTGTTCGGTTTTGTATCTCCGATTCTTCTGATCCTTCGGTGTTGAGTATAAGTATCTGAAGCTCTGCACCGCCTCCAAGTTGTCGTCCAATCTAGGATGGTTTTCGTTTCCTCTTGTTCTTGACTGGGTTAGTACTTTTGTCTTTTGTGCATTTATCTCTTGTCCGATGTTTATTGCCTATCTTTTTAGTTGTGTGTATGTTTCTGCAGCTTCTTCTGTTCTGCGGGACATGATATTAATATCGTCTGCGTAGGCGGCCAGTTGTACCGATTTGTTCGTCAATGAGTTTGACCTCCCAGCATTTGTTTGTCGTATGACATATTCCAGAACGAGGTTGAATAGTGTCGGGGCGAGTCCATCGCCCTGTTTCAATCCTTTATTTATTTAGAAAATCTCCGTCATTTCGTTTCGTATGCGTATTGTTGCCATCGTCGAGTCCATTGTTGCTTTTATTAATCGGATATATTCGGAGAGGATGTTGAAGCTACGCAGTATCTGGTACAGTTGGTGTCTATTGATTGAATCGTATGCTTGTTTAAAGTCAGCGAAAATATTGTGTACGTCTATGTCATGTACCCACGATTTATTCAGAATTTGTTTCACCGTAAAGGGCTGGTCAATTGTGAATTGTCCTTGCCTGAAACCTGTTTGGTATTGGCCGATAATCTCTTCGGTAATGGTTTGGAGGCTTTCTTTAAGTTGCCCAGTATCCTGAGCAAAAACCATCAGGATTGGTGATTTTCCACATCCTATACCCGGTCGGTTCTATGTGCAAAATACGCGTTTAAAAACGAGAATAAATGATAGTTCAAAACAACTAAACAAAACGCTTTTGTAGATAACCAAACTAAAAAGTAGAGAATGTTTAATAAATTTAAAGTAAGAATAGTGTAATTAACAAAAAAAAATTTGTTTGTAGAAAAGCGTGGGGTACTTTTCAAGATATTTTCATTATGACTCTACTTTTACCAATATCTGTCATTAAAATATAACGACTCCAAGCACCCCAGGCTTTTCTACAATGAAAGAAATAATTTTTTTTTAATTACACTATTCCTAATTTAAATTTACTGAAAATTATTTTTTACTTTTCAGTTTGTTTTTCTACTGAAGCCTGTCAGTTAGTTCTTTCAAACTATTATTAATTTTTTAAATACATTTATATTTGTGAGATTCAATACTCTGATATTTTATATTTTTTGTTTTCATTCATTTTTTCAATTATTTTTTTTTTAAACAGATTTGAGTTAATTCTCATCATTATTACATAAATCGCATTCTTATATAACTTATTTCAAGAAATATATCTTTCTAAGCGGATCGTCACATTTCTTCAAATGAATTCACACCAGACTAGTGAGTGAATTTTGGCAGCAATATTCAATTTGCCCCAGTTCGCACAATTTATTTCCTCGAAGCGTGCGAAAATAAGCAGTGATGGGCGGAATAATTTTTGCCGGGGCCAAATAGGTGATTCCAGAGGTTGATCACGCACCATTCGACATATTTAATTCAGCAGAAGCGTCACTCGGGCCTGCTGGCCAAATACACGTTATGACGAAAGCTTCTGTTGAGAACATTATTCGCATGTGTTATTAGAGATTCCACGTAGAATTATTTGTTTGAATATTTGAAGCGAAGAGCATTGCAGTGTTGATCATGACGAACAGACTGTGAGGAAGATATGCCCACCAAAAATAATTCTTCAGCGACAAAACATGGTGTTTAAAGATGTGTAACAAAGTATTTTCATTTGTAGATTCTTTAAAAATAAAACCGTTCTTAGTATTCACTTGATATACCCAACTGATTGAAACATCGTGTAATCGAAATTTATCAATTATTTAATAATCTCATTTGTATCATTTTTCGTATACGTGGAATTTATATCTCAGTTCATTTATCTACGAATTTGATATTAAAGTTTTTCAGGTGAATATTCAATCCTTATTGCTCAATTATTCAAATATTCATTCACTAATTTTAATTAATTTTTTTACATATGTGTAACTTCTCTTTCCATTTATCAGTTTTACCAAGCTGAAATTTGGAGCTCCGGTGGCGGAGAGGCTATAGGTAGCGCTATGCCGTCTTCGTTGACGGAGTTGGTGGGTTCGATTCCCACCGTGTTCCTGGGTGTTTGTATCCGTCCGGATTTAAGTTGATCCCCTCATTATAGTAAATTGATGGCTAAATGTTCAAGTTAACGAAGCCAAAATTGTACGGAGGTCGGGCGCGTGTGAGAGGGCACACGTCCCACCTCTTTAAAAAAAAAAAAAAAAAGCTGAAATTTATTTTTTAGCTCTCATTGTTTAACTTGTCATTTATATACTGCTCTCATTTTATTTATTTTTCAGATATGTGTAATCTCCATTTCAGTTTATTCAAAAATTAATTTTTTTGAAAATATATATTAAAAAATTTTCAATTGATCAGTTTTACTAACTTGAAATTTATTTTTTAACTCTTATTGTTTATTCTGTCAATTTCTGAATAATCCTTCTTCATCGTATTTACTGATTTAAATTTAAAAATTTTCTAGATCCCTAAATTTCGTATATAATAGTAGTGCGCGGTGAGTGAAAATAACTCTTGGTGAATAAGCTCTTTTCATACTGATTTCTTTATGATGTCTTAATTTTTATGTTATGAGCGACGAGAAACAATAATCTGGACCACCCGTCCAAGCAATGATGGAATTGGTTATGTAACTCCTAGCGTCATTTCGGAAATAATATTTATATGTTGAATATAAACTCACAATTTGAATCATAAAAAGAGATTGAGAAAAGGTCAAAATCTTAGTAATTTATAATGTAAGTATATACTATGTTGATTTCGAGTAATATGATAAAGTAACTAATAATTTTGTGGAGAGGAATACACAAATAACGGAAGCCGGAATATAGTTATAGTCAGAAAATTATAACAAATGAAATATCGAAATGCTGGCGGTGAAAAGAATGAAAGAAATGGTATGACGTTTTCAATTTGATCTCGATCAGCATGCAATTTTGATCGGAATTTGCTCGACGTAATCATAGCAGATTGCATATATATATATATATATATATATATATATATATATATATATATCTATATATATATATATATATATATATATATACATATATATATATATATATATATTTATATATATATATATATATATATATATATATATATATACATATATATATATATATATATATATATATATATATATATATATATATCTATATATATATTTATATATATATATATATAATATAAATATATATATATATATATATATATATATATATATATATATAATATATATATATATATATATATTTATATATATATATATATATAATATAAATATATATATATATAATATATATATATATATTTATATATATATATATTTATATTTAATACATGACACTTTCAAGACTCTTTTTAGAGGGGCAGATTAATCGTCGTCATCTTTTTACACGTCATATACTATTGCTTTCCATATTTTTGGATCCATGGTTCTCTTCTGCCAGTTTTTTATTCTACGGCTATTTAAATCAACTTTTACTCTATTCACTCGTGAAAATCTTGGGAGTATTTCTCAATTTGATTGCTCTTGAATTGCACTCCAACATGTTGTGATCTACAGATTTGTGTGCTGACTCCAAGCATGTCCTAACCATTCAACACATCTGATTCGTTACCATAATTGCTTAGGTGTTTGAATTAATTCACTTTTTCAAAATTGAATTCATTTATTTTCATATGACTTTTCGTTCTGTGAATTGTTTGATTCAGTTCCATAATCTTAATTTCCTCATGAATAGTTTCCAGTTTTATTTCATATATATATATATATATATATATACATATATATTTATATATATATATATATATATATATATATATATATATATATATATACCTATATATATTTATATATATATATATATATATATATATATATATATATATATATATATATATATATATATATATACCTATATATATATATATTTATATATATATATATATATATATATATATATACCTATATATAAATATATATATATATATATATATAAATATAAAAAATATATATATATATATATATATATATATATATATATTTATATATATATATATATATATATATATATATATATATTTCAATAACACTGCTACATGTCTACATGTTGAAAGTTTTAGGCAGGTATTTGGTTTTTACCTTCAATTGAAGTCGGAAAAGTACTATTCAATGCTTGTTTCTATAAAGAATTTGACTGTTGTGACAGAGATTCTCAACACGAATATTTTTTCACCTCGATATTTCAAGGTTTAATTCGAACCACAAACATTATTTTTTGTTCACGTCTAGTTGAAAACATACTCACAACTAATAAATTGAATATATTGGTTACCGAATCTATATTGGTCAATATATCTGGCCATTGTGTGTATAAGCCGGACATTCCGTGGTTTTGTTGAGCCAAAACAACAGTTAGAGTAATCAAGTTAGGGATTGATGTAGGATAACATACAATGCACCGATAAATTCAATTACAACATGTAGAATTGACTCAAACCTTTAGTGAATTTCCGGGAACATCCGTCCAATTGATTGAAACTTTGTCGAGTTTTGAAATACAAGATATCATGAGATAATTGATATAAGTGGTAACCAATTGATTGGGCCGATACTTGAAAATAAAGCTTAGATCTCTATCTCTAGATTTCAATACATTTTGTTAAACATAACAATTTTTTTGCCAAAAATAATGGCCCTTTAGATGAATAATTCAAACTGTTTGAGTTTTTCATCTGAAGAAGCCACTGAGTTTGGCAAAATTGGTATGTTCAACAAAATAAAGTGAAAATCAAAAACTCAAGTTTCATCTAAAATATCATGTAGTTAGTCTTTATACCTGAGTAAGTCGATTTTATACAGTAATCCATATAAAAACGAGTGATACATTTCAAGTGAATCATTGATTTCATGTAATAATTCTCGACATTCTATAAAAGAATATACAGAAGAAATAGTGAATTATGAATATGAATAACTAGCACCGCGTTCATTCCATTTCTTTCTTTCATTTTGAACATTAATGTTATGAGAGAATAGAGAACTCTAGGTTGATGAATTGATAACTCTAAAAAACATCTTGTAACGAACTAACTCATTATAATTCATCATAAACATAAACTTATTTTGTTTTTGGAAGAAGTACAATTTTCCACACAAAGGAATTTATTAGAAAATAAATAGAATTCTAAGAATATAGTTTTTTCTGTTTGGAGAAATGATGAGACAAATTGGCAATTACTTTGTGTGGAGAGATAAATCGTAAAACGTTTTTCGATGATATTATATATGATTATAAAAGGATACTACCTACTCTGAATTGATATTGATAAATAGACTATATTAAGTTAATGATCAGAAAAATGTGTTAAGGAAGAATATAAATTATCATAATTATCTTGTCGAACGCTGATGATCACTAAAACATTCGAGATATATTAGTCAAGAGTATTAAAAAAAATTAAAGGAAGTCTTTATATTGAATTTCTCTAGATTGTGTTATGTTCAGTTTGAATCAATAATAGTAATCGAAGATACCCTTTCTACTACTACAATACGATAAAAATTAACTAATCAGTAGAATAAGCTACTACAATGAAGATTAGTTACAAAATAATATTGTTGATAGTTTGAAATTTTAATTAAAAAAATTGTGTATGCAAGCTCCGACGCACGACTGGAGTTTACTGCGTCAGTTTTTTTTATATCTTTCAATATTTTGGTAACTTCAATCGCTTAATAATTCTTTTTATTGTGCACAAATATATGTATCACTACATATAAATAAACTACACCCTACTTTCGAAACACAAATTGACGGATAGGTTGCTGTTGTATGTGTTGTATCATATATACCTAAACATCCATCAACTGTTGCCGGTATACCCTGATATATGCGGCATAAGCTCCAACAATAATTTTAATAACATAATATATAATATAAAATAAAAAAGATATATGCAATTTATCAAACATACATATATACATACATTAAATCACACAGCTCTTCGTTAATTCAATTAATAATAATAATAATAATAAAATAAACCGCATCCACGTATTTTTCAGATTCTTCTTCTTCGTTATTCATTGCCATTGAAATCAGTTGTTTTATATCTTTCAATATTTTATTAACTTCAATCACTTAATTATTTTGTTTATTGTGCACAAATATGAGTATCACTAGATATAAAAACCTATACATGCATCAACTGTTGGGAAAAAAGGAAACAGACTTGTTTCATTCCTCCTTGAAGTATGCGTCAGGGAGGCGAGCTTTGAGTTTTGGGGATTAACTCCTTCAGCCAGATCAAAAGATACACTTGTATGTACAAGTGCATTAAGGATAGGTGAGACGGGATATTTATGGAACATAGGAAGTGTGGGTAGGGTTCAGAGGATTAATACTGGCCCAGCATTCGCCTTGTAAGTTTGTAAGCAGTGACTTACATTACCATGAGGAAACCACTGAAAAAAACTCATGGTAGACCAGTCGGGCCCGGCGTTTGAACCCGAGACCTCCCAAATACTACCCAACGTACCTGAATACTCGACTAACTAGCTCGGTATCAACTGTTGCCGGTATACCCTAATAGATGCAGCGGTATACTGATAATGCACGTGCATTTTGCCGGTAGCAACATATGGCCTGGAAACAATGTCAATCACAAGGGGCAGTGCCGATCGATTGAAAACAACACAAAGGGCAATGGAACGGGCAATGCTTGGAGTTTCCATAAGAGACCGGATCAGAAATGAGGTATAAGAAGACGAACAAAGGTAACAGACGTGATCCGGTACATGGCCGAGATAAATGGAGGTGGGCGGGAAATGTTGCAAGACAGGAAGACAATAGATGGACCAACAGAGTGATTCACTGGCGCCCCAGAGAAACAAAAAGAAATAGAGGAAGACCGCAGAGACGTTGGCTGGATGATATCAGGGAGGTCGCTGGTAGAAACTGGAAACAACTTGCACAAAATCGACAGGAATGGAAAATACTCGGAGAGGCCTATGTTCAGGAGTGGACCAGAAATGGCTGACGAAGAGAGAGAGAGATACTAATAATCTCGAAGTGAAAGTTGCGCATAGTACGTTGCGCAAAGGAACGTAATATTTCATTTTTAGTTAACGCTGGATTTTACTTCTCATAAAATTTTCATATCGCGGGCTAACTATGAAAATCGTTTCTTAAGGAGAAAACTCCAATAAACTGAATACCAGATATTAAAAATATTGTATATTAAGGATGATTAATAGATTAATGAAGAGGATTGATGATTCAAACCACAGAATTTCTTCATCGAGAATTAACAAATTTTTAAAAAATATTCTCCAATATTCATGTTGTCGTAAAGCATAGAATGATTTTCTTTTCCTCATATTTGTTTTATCCTTAACAGTTTGTTTATCCAATAATAATTTAGGCTCGTGTGAAAATACATCGAGATATTTTTTAAAAGTTTTCCTAAATTTGCTGTTTTCATTTTCGAGATTTAAGATATTCAACAGTCAATTCATGTCAAATATACTTGATTTCATAAATCTCATGAAGTGCACAACGAAAATTCTTCAACAATTTAAAATTAGCAAAGAATCCTCCAAGGGAGCTGGTTATGTGTATTCCGCTTCGCGAAATCTGCATTCACAATGCCACAGTGAATTATGGAAAAAGTTAAGTATCCCCGACTCCCCGAAAGATCTGCATACAGATGTTTCGATCTTATCAGATCTCTTTAGTATTGCAGCTGACTGAGTGAAACTACATATTTCTTATTGTTCCCCAATACAAATCGCGACTGAACTTCTATATGTATAACAACCCAAAGCACCAAACGTCACTGTCGTAGTAGAGTAGACATCTTCAAGTCTTGAAGTATTTGTTCTCAATTTCTGATAATTTTAAATTCTTGAATAATTTTACTTGTTCACTTTAGGTGATACTAAAGATATTTCATGCCAAAATATATTCATTTCAGAATGATTCTCAATTTTCGATTAAATATGGACTTTCTCTATATTTTTTCATCGGAAATATTTTGTGTATTTATTCTGATGATATATATAATAAGAAAATATTTTCATACATATAAAAACACAAAGAAGATATATATATATATATAATATATATATATATATATATATATATATATATATATATATATATATATATATATATATATATATATATATATATATATATATAGTTGAAATTAGCGGAGTAATAGTCGTTAAGAACAATATCCTTTCTAATTTTGAGGGTATTACGACTGAAAAGGGGCGTCTCCAATAACCAGTCAATATGTACTAAAGGCTCTATATTTCGTCTAACATTGTAGACATCATCAGGAGCTAACTATAAAAGATTACAAAGTTGCAACAACAGAAAAAATGTGCTTAAAATAGACTTACGATACTATGACTTTAAACTGATAGATCCAGAACAACAATACTCTCTCCACATAGTTTTGTTTATAATAAATTGAAAGACATGTTAAATTTGTCGAAACAACTAAGGTAAAACATTTTTTGGAGAAAACAAGGATTCCTCAACATCTAGGATCTCAATTCAGCAGCCATCTTTGATATCGATCAATTATGCGCATTACACAGTGAGTGATAATTAAATTTACAGAAAACGTTAAATCTTCTTCTTATCATCTTTTTGGACATATATACCACATCATTCGGCCAAAATCCCACAGAGAATTATACAGAAAAACTCATTTGTACTCTAGAATAGAGACATTCAATTATACAAAATGTAACTTGAGAGAAAAAACAAAACTGAGAATGGATCAAGCTAGTTATGCAAAGAATTACATCAATTTCTACAAAGTAAAAACGACATGAATCAAAATTCAACATTGAAATCAACAACATTATGACAATCATAAAAAATACCGACATGATAAGGCACACAGCATGAAATAGGTTACAGACAAACAATTCTGCTTTTTATAAGACAAATCATATAAAAAAAATTTTTAAAAATTTATAAGAAAATATTAAATAATTGCCTATTTATTTTTCTTTTATTTAATATTTTCTTTTAAATTTTTAAAAATTTTTTTTATATGATTTGTCTTATAAAAAGCAGAATTGTTTGTCTGTAACCTATTTCATGCTGTGTGCCTTATCATGTCGGTATTTTTTATGAATGTCATAATGTTGTTGATTCCAATGTTGAATTTTGATTCATGTCGTTTTTACTTTGTAGAAATTGATGTAATTCTTTGCATTACTAGCTTGATCAGTTTTGTTTTTTCTCTCAAGTTACATTTTGTATAATTGAATGTCTCTACTCTAGAGTACAAATGAGTTTTTCTGTATAATTCTCTGTGGGATTTTGGCCGAATGATGTGGTATATATGTCCAAAAAGATGATAAGAAGAAGATTTAACGTTTTCTGTAAATTTAATTGTCACTCACTGTGTAATGCGCATAATTGATCGATATCAAAGATGGCTGCTGAATTGAGATCCTAGATGTTGAGGAATCCTTGTTTTCTCCAAAAAATGTTTTACCTTAGTTGTTTCGACAAATTTAACATGTCTTACAATTTATTATAAACAAAACTATGTGGAGAGAGTATTGTTGTTCTGGATCTACCAGTTTAAAGTCATAGTAACGTAAGTCTATTTTAAGCACATTTTTTCTGTTGTTGCAACTTTGTAATCTTTTATAGTTAGCTCCTGATGATGTCTACAATGTTAGACGAAATATAGAGCCTTTAGTACATATTGACTGGTTATTGGAGACGCCCCTTTTTAGTCGTAATACCCTCAAAATTAGAAAGAATATATATATATATATATATATATATATATATATAAATATATATATAAATATAAATATATATATATATATATATATATATATATATATATATATATATATATATATATATATATATATATATATATATATATATATATATATATCATCATGCTTTATAGTCATATTTGAATGAACAAATTATTTAATTCCGGTTGAAATCGTCAAATAAAAACATATATTTGTTTTCGTTTCCAATTTACATTTATTTTTGCGTTCGCTCACTCTATATTGAAAGTGTTCGACGCCTCCTGCCTTCATGTATTATTTCAGGACCCGTATCGAGTTTTACGAGAACCCAAATTTCATCATTCAGTCAAGCATAAAATCGAATGGTATCCCTGATACTTCAGTAATAATTCCTGACATACGACGAAGCCCAGATGAAACGAATTTCGGCTACATAATGATAAAGGAGACTAGGAAACATCTCATTGTCTTTTCCCATTCTAAATGCTCCATCTCAGGGTCGTGCTCAGAAGACAGACAGGAACAATGCTGAAGGCGAAATGAAAGGAGGGATTTACAACTCTTAGACGTTGCCTATCAAAGGTAAATTGAAATTCGGTTCGTATAATATAAATCTTCAGTTGGCGTTGTGTCGGTTTCAGAGCCGGATTTTGGGATTCCTATGTAAATGAAGAAGGAATGAAATACTAACTTGACACGAAAATCCCTTTCGATTTTGACTTATAACTGAATAATTACATGAAACATTTTTCAGTGTTTTCGAGAGTTAATCCATTGGAGTTGCTTTTGCCAATTTGAAAATGCTTCCTCCTCATAGGTATTACTTCCATGTAAAATTGTGGGCCATTTTAAATGAAGCATCAGTACTGAGTCATTTTTATTTACTGCGATGTTCTGCATAACCATGCATAAGAGAGGCTGATAGATTTAAGGTTCAGCGAGTACAGAGGTCCTGTCTTTGATTTATTTATGGTATAAAAAAATATGATCTGGTTATTCACAACCTTAGGGCAAATGATTGCTTGAATATGAAAACTTAATGAAGACTTCATTCAGCTGTTTTATATTCTCCATCATTAAAGATATATATTAGGACCTTGGACTTCTCGAATGAGAAAAAAACTTTAAATTTTATCTTTTTATAGATATAAGTTTGATATTAGAATAGTGAATCTCATTGCATAGTTTGAATGTATTTGAGAGGTATGAAGATGTCGCTGGAATTATATTTTGTGCATTATTTTTCGTATTTCGTTTAAGGTTTTGAGAAAATCAACTATATACAGCACACATCAGGCGCTCTTTGTTTGAGATCGGCAAGTCATGAAAGGTTCTTTATTAGATTAGGATACCAAATAGAACACATCAGGCATCCTGCTGAGATCAGAATTTCTACTGCTGTGATCATCTGAATAGTTGATAAGGAAACAAATTTTCATCACATAAGAGCACCAGACGTTCTTCTCTTGAGATCATCCTGATAGTTAAATCAACGAAGGTTTTATATTAGGCTACAGCACTAGATAGAACGAACATATGAGATGCTTTTCAGCTGCGATTATCTGGATCGTTGATTCAGGTAAAGAATTTGATCATAGCTTTGAATAGCACACATTTCCCTGAGACCAACTAGATAGTTGAGTCATCGAAGGTTTTCATATTAGGTTAGAACACTAGATAAAACAGTTACATCAGATGCTCTTTTGCTGAGATTATCTAGAGCATGTATTCATGTGAAGACTTTCATGTTAGATAAGAGCTTTAAATAGCTCACATCGGAAGTTTTTTCACTGAGATCAACTGGATAGTAGTCAGAAAAGGTTTCATATTCGGTAAGAGTACTAGATAGGACAAACACTTCTGTGTTTGTCGTGTCAGAACATGCTGTTCTGCTCATTTATTATGATTATCTAGATCGATAATTCAGGTAAAAAGTTTGATATAACATTATAGCTTCGAATGGCACACATTAGACACTCTTTCTCTGAGATCAACTAGATAGTCGAGTCATAAAAAATGTCATATTAGGTTGCAGCACTAAACAGAATAAAAACATCAGATGCTTTTCTAAAGAGATTATCTAAATCGTTGGTTCAGGTGAAGAATTTCAAATTAGATAAGAAGAGCTTTAAATAGCATACATCATACGTTTTTCCTCTGAGATCAACTGGATAGTTGAATCGAAAAAGGGTTCTTTTAAGATAAGGGTAGCGAACAAGACCCTTCAACACTTCTCCTGAGATCTACTGCTCTTCTGCTCTGAGTATCTAAATCATTGACTCATGAGAATAATTTTATTTTGGATTAAAACAAAGAAAAATCCACCATATGTTCTCCTCTTGAGCTCATCCCGATTGAACAATCAGAAAAGTGGTTAGTGTAATTAGATAGAGAGCACTAATTAGAACACACCAGAAGTTCTTTTGCTAAGATTATCTGGATCGTAAAACCATTTCCTGGTAACAGTTGGGTCTGAATTCCCTAAATATCTTATCCAAGTTACTAAATAAATAAGATTGTATATGAATATCTCTAATACCTTTCCATAATCAGAATCGGACGAAGAAGTAGTAGGTATTTCGAGAGTTACGTTATGCATAACCCTTCAAATATTTGTGAAAATAATTATCATTATTGTTAGATTATGACCATTTTTTCTCACAAAGTAAAGTTCTATATGATGAATTATTGAGAATATGTTTTTTCTATGATTTGTTCTGTACTATCAGATAGAATTTATCATCATTGCTGTTTTTAAATAACAGACTGGTCTGCTCTGTTTACCAAGTTGGAGAAAAAAACTATTTGATATATGAATTTTATTAACAGCTTAGCTTTAAAAAGGAATTCGGAAATAAGCACTAATAATTGCATTTAATAACTCAATGGAGTAATCTGTATGGGCCAAAGTTGTATCAGTTCATAAACTCAAACTATACAAAAATTCCCTGGTATATAAATACGAACAGACAAAGGAAAGAAGAATAAATTAATAATTGACCTTTAGTGAGTAATTCATGAAGGTGTAAGAGTTATATCTAATTACAAATTTAGATCGTAGCTCTTCTGGATATACGAACGCAACCCACATACATATCATAATAGTATTTATTACGGCCTCTCAGGACGATGAACAGGATGCTGGATGGAAGATGGCATATACGTATGCAGCAAAAACGTTCCGCTAGAGGTATTTCAGGTTTAATCCGGTACGAAGGTCCGTCTGAATTTGAATAGGGTAATCTGGTGCAGTTTGCTGATAAGAAGAGTTCACAACGCAGAAACTCTTCATACAAACTTCATTATATGCATAGTTATGAAAGTGTTTTCTACGCACCAATAACTGAACACTTCGGTTACATCACATCATCAAAATAACGATATCAATTTCGTGTAGTTTCATCAGAATCAAGTGAGGAAGATGGAATAAGTATATTGTACAACGAGCATGGAATGACATGCATTTCCTACGAGTATGAAATGGACATTCTATGCGAGTTTTACTCTATACTTTTTTAGGCCAAGCTACAGAGATTTAGAATGAGCATTTTGTGCAAAAAGTGTTAGAAGAAAACCAGCTCCGCCATTGTTTGTAAAATAGTTCCACATGATATAGTGATATGTTTTTCACTCGATCTTATTATTTATATCTTTGTTATTAACAATTTTATGCAAAAAATCGCGTTTTTTCAGTTTTTTGCTTATAAAATTGAAACTATTAGAGTAATCGTGATACTGTCCGATACATAGTTTATGATCTGTGGCCATTTGATTATGTTACTATGCAATTTTCCAGCACACCTGAATGCGACAGGTATGGCCCGATTTCAATTTACTAAAAAGATTTTGAAAGTAGAATTCTCATAGTTCAAAACGTTCATCTTTGTTTTTCATAAAAACGCTGAGAAATATGTTTAAAATAAAGCTGAACATGACGAAAAACGGCCGAGCGCGTGAGAGTAGTTGAAGAGTGGGGGTAGAGTAGCAGGCAAGGATAAGCATGACATTCGAAAGCGTCGGCATTTTGAACATGACGGTTATTTCTCGGCCGTTTTTCGTCATGTTCAGCTTCATTTTTAACATATTTCTCTGCGTTTTCATGTAAACCCAAGATGAACGTTTTGAACTATGAGAATTTTACTTTCAAAATCTTTTTTGGAAATTGAAATCGGACCATACCTGTCGCATTCAGGTCTGCTGGAAAATTGCATAGTAAAATATTCAAATGACCACAGATCAAAAACTATGCATCGGACAGTTTCCATTCTTCGTACAAATAAAGTTCATATTGATAAATAATAATAACCGGAGGATCCTTGCCTGCTACTCTACCCCCACTCTTTAACTACTCTCACGCGCTTGGCCGTTTTTCGTCATGTTCAGCTTCATAAAGTAAATATTGAAAAATAATACTAACCGGAGGATCTACGCTTCAACTCAAAAAATAACCGAGTTATGAATTTTTGAAAAAACTGCATTTTGGTCGATTTTTTTCGATTTTCCCATAGACTAAGGGTCTGATCGAGTCATCCGACCTCTCATTTTTCTCGTCTTTTCATTTTCTACAATAAGTCTATTGACACCATCACGATAACTCTGATAGTTTCAATTTTATAAGCAAAAAAACTAAAAAAATTTTTTGCATAAAATTGTTAATAACAAAGATATAAATAATAAAGTCGAGTGAAAAACATATCACTATATCATGTGGAACTATTTTACCAACAATGGCGGAGCTGGTTTTTACATGAAAAAATCTTTGTAGCTTGGCCTATTTCTACGAATGTTACTGTTACATAAAATGGGATAAGTATTATTTTTCCTTTTAAGATTTTAAAAAATGTCAATCTGACGTTCCACAAAAAAAACACGCGGTGTCGGTTAAGGCCACCTTTGTAAAAATACCCGTGCATAATGTGAACTTTGTAGTTCACTCACCATGGTGGTAGAAGCACTATGAAAATGGGTATAAAACAATGTACTATGTTCCGCAATTACTTTAGAACCTAGAATGATGGTTTTTATTGACATTCGTAGAAAAAAACATTTCTACTCTTATTAATATAGGTGCAGATTTTCGTATAGATATTAAAGTGCTAAAGTTTCAATATAATAGGAAATCAGATAATTTCTTTGTTGATTTGAAAACTTAAACCGGATACTTCGAGAAAACGTTCAGCGTAGTTTTCCAGATAAATTGAATCGATTATCTCTGATTTAATTAAATACTCTTCTATTGATCGAAGAAATATATGTTGTTTTAAAATTTTATTAATTGGAAATTTACTTTGTCAATATTTACACTAAATTTTATCAATTGCTAAAAAAAGTTTCGGTTTTAGTAAGGCTTTCTCGGACACTTGTTTACATTTCGTTTCTAATTGAAATGGGTTAAAATCAATGTACTCGAAAATTTTATAATTTTTTGTTTGTTTTTCATTGCTCTTTATACATTTAAATTGTTAGTTCATTCTAGAAATTAGTTTGATTTCCCTTGTATATTGAATCGTTTAATATAGAAGGTCAGTTGATTACATATTATTAACTGAACTTCTGTTAGTAGTTCCAATCAGTGGCGGATCAATGAGGTTCTATGGGGAGGGGCGGTCTTCAAAGATGTAATTGGAAGAGAAAAAAATCTTACAAAAATCCTTCTGAAGTAGACTCTCTTTGGTACTTAAAACTAATAACAGATAAGTGTAAAATTGCACTCTTTTTCCTTGTGTTATCTCCTGCTTCTTACAAATAAAACAAAACTGAACGTAAACTTACAGGGTGGGAAAATTTTTATGTTTGTATGGAATATCTCGGAAGTGTAGGAGAAACAAAAAAAAGAGGGCGTATTCTCGATCTCTTTTTTCGAGACAAATTCACTGTCCAAGATTTGCTATCTTTTGTTAAATGATCTGTAATTAATTAGATCTTCTTTTAATCTGTTGAAAATAGCTTTATTAGGTTGTCTTCTTCTATTGAAATATACCTCAGATGCAATATCACAACTGTTATTGCGTTAAATAGAGCTTTATAACATTTCATTTTTCTCGTAGTTTTCTACAACATCCTGACTTTCACGATCAAATCAGTTGATTGATATTATGACGGAAACAAATGGACAAAAAACTCTGTCATACATGACACCTGCCTACTTTGAATTGTTATGTAGTAAAATATTATTTTCGCCATTAAATACTTACAAGTCAAAAGTGACATGACATATATTTCGTTAGGAAAGAGAAAAAAATCCGTTCCAACAAAACCACAGCCAACTCTGATTCCCATTTGAAAAAATATATCTCTAGGCCATAACTCGAAATTGCACTTCTTTCTTCAAATTTTTTGGACGCCACTGGTTTACACAGAAAAAAGTGCCTTAGGAATGTAATAGTAACGCGTAACTTCACAAACAACCATGATATTCGCACTCCAAAAAACGAACTTTTGTTTATAACTCGAACAAATAGACGATAGCAAGAGAATGCGCCCTCCATTTTTTTGTATCTCCTATAGTTACTTGCGACTTCCTCCCTTCAATCTACCACTGGTTCCAATAACTATTTAGAATCGCTATTTATACTTGAATGACATGAAACATTCTCATCCAGATATCGAATGAAATGAGCTGATCATCCTAAAGATTATTGAAATTAAAAGAACGTGTAGAAAGTTTCTCATAAGCAGATAGACTCTTTTATATCAGATATAAAGTTTATTAAAAAGATATTTAATGATCGATATGATTGTACTAGATTACAAGTATCTTTGGATACAGTCAATTTATGGTGTTCCAACAACGGACTAAAACTTAATATCAGTAAATGTAAAGTTCTATCGTTTTCTCGTAGATTGACTCCGATTCACCACGGCTATACATTGGATGGTCAGATTCTAGATAGATGCGTTGAATTCAAGGATCTGGGGGTTCTTTTTGACTATAAGCTTTCCTTTTCAGAACACATAAGTCGTATCACGGCATCTGCAACTAGAACGCTGGGTTATTTTGTCAGAAACTGGAAAAACTTTTTTTTTTATTCGTAGTAAGCTAGAATATGCCTCTGTAATCTGGTCTCCTCTGTACAACAATTATGTGGTAGACTTAAAGGCTGTTCAGAGAAAGTGTTTGAAATATGTGTATTTCAGATGTTATGGGCAGTACCCTCCGAGAGGCTGCGACCACTCTGTCCTCACCATAAGTCTTGGAATTGATGTTTTGCAGTTGAGTCGTGAGTGTTTTGCTCTAACGTTTTTGTACAGAGTTCTGCACAATAAAATTGACTCACCATTTATTTTTAGTAAGATAAAAATCCGCGTATCAAGGCCTGGTCCGAGACGGAGTAATACTTTTTATGTTCATTACAGCAGATTAAATGTTATGTCACGCTTTCCTATCAGTTTTATGTGTAATGTTAATGGTAGGTGTTGTAATCGATGTAATATATATTTTGATGCGTTATCGGTGATTTTGACATGCCATTTAGAAGAGCGCACGGACGTACCATGATGTTTTTTTTCTTTTTTTTTAATTTATTTCTGTTGTGTACATGGGATTGTGAATTGTATATTATTTGCTTATGGTTTTGATAGAATTCTTATAATTTTCTTATATGTTAGCATAAGAGTCTATTATGCATATATTTGTATTTCTATTTCTATTATTTTTCTCTGCAATTGGGTGAAACCTGTTGGGAATAAATTTATTATTATTATTATTATCCCATTACGACTTATTTTTTCGGCTGCATCAAATTATGGTTCATAAAAAATTTCGTTATAACTTCTATTTATTCTACTGCAAATAGAGCAGAGGAATCTCATTCATGTTTTGAAATTAAAAGATATAGCATTTTCGAAGGAAGTACTACGTGAAAATACCAAAATTTCGCATTCTTATCATATTCTTCATATATTAAATCTATTGAACATACACAAAAACAAACAGAAAAAATTAATGTTTACGTAGGTACTTAATTAACTGGTTGAACGTACATAGAAATCTCACTAAAATACATTTCATTGAAGTGCTAAAACATTATATTTCATCTCATCCTGAATTTCGTGTGAATGTTTGTATTAATTAAAATTACGAATTATGTTGAAGCATCTGGAAACCTGTGCCAAGTGTTGAGGAGGGGTGAACATTTTGTTATTTGAATAATCAGAATCTGGGGTGATATGACAATAAGAGTGGATATTAAGAATTAAGTCTAACGTTCCTCGAATAAGAGGAAACACACCAGTCAAAAGTATCACCTTTTTTTAAAGGACTTTTTTGGCACATTCAATTTGATGTTCACAAATTTTTTTTCTCTGAATATTAATTTACCATTTTTAACAGTAATGAAACGTAGAATATTTTTTGTTAACTTCGGTTTTGAAATATAGTTCTACAAAATCTACACAAATTATTTTATGTACTGTTCCAGGTTATCAAGTTAAGACATTTTTTATTCTTGAAATATCAACATTGAATTTAATACTTCTGCTTTGATTGAAAATATCAGCGTTATAATATTTTGTTTGTAAAAATAAATAGGAATTGAAAACAATAATAAAAACTATGAAGCCTGTATCCGGTGTCTGGTGAGACACCAGATTGCAACGAAATTCCTTTCGGTTTCAAATATGTACCTACTAAGTATCAGTCACAATGAAATAAATTTAAAAAGTTTGAGAGTAATTAAATTTTTTTTAAATAAATGAAGTAATAGTTATAAAATTCAATTAATATATATATATATATATATATATATATATATATATATATATATATATATATATATATATATATATATATATATATATATTGCAGTATAGCAAATAATAACGTCATCAATGTATCTATACCAATAAAGAAAGTATTTACTGCTGAAGTGGTTCATAATAGTTTTCTTTAAATTATCCTTGAAGATTTCTGATAACAAAGGGCTTAAGGGATTTCCTATGATCAAACCTTCCTTATTACTATAACACACGTTGTTAAAACTGAAATAATTTTGAAGTAAATGAGTGATATCTGACTGTATTAGTGGATGAACATTATTAGAAATAAGAAAATTTTTAAATAAATTAACAGTTCGGCGGAGTGCTAGGAACAGATTTTTCACAATTCAACTTAATCAGTACATACAATTTTAGTAATTATTTTGTTTGTTGTTGTAAGTGAAGTAGGACATATATTCTTGCTATGCAATTTTTATCAATTTCATCCAGAAGAAGTTGTTACAAAGGCTCTAAATATTTGAAAAGAGTTGATCTCAAAATCACAACTTTTTTTTGAACAAAAATCAAAGTTGTAAAAAAGTTTAACCAAGCATTCTCATGTATGATTATCACTAAATAGTAAATTATCTGTGAAAAATAAAATCAATTCTTCACTTTAAAATGATACGATATTTATAGCAATTCGCCAATAACACTGGTAATTATCTGACCTCATTCACTATTAATTAAACAACAATAATACAAATATACGAATACAGCTTACACGCAAACCTCGCAACTCCATTGAGTTGAAAACAGTTATACGCCTATCTTTCACTTTCCAATTTTCTTGAGTGTAACGTGGCGGATAATTAACTTCGTTTCAATAAAGGATAAAAACAGATAAAAAGTATTGCAGAAATTTATCCTACTCATATTCGATAAAAACAATTAACAAACGATATTCGAAGACTGATCTCTACTAAAACAATTTTTCCAAATCGGTTGACACTCGAAATCGTAATGAATTCATATGCATTTCCGTTCGTAGTTACAACGCCAACGCGAACTCTGATACAACAGCTTTATAGCCAATTCCGGAGATTTAATAGTATCACGAACGATGAAGCTAGTGCTTCTAGTTTTATGGCTAATTGAAATATGCGTCCATCAAAGATCCAAGCGATAAAGATATCAATGTATCAACAAATAGTAATACAGCTATCTCATCGTTATTGGCATTATTATCTGATGAATGGGGTTTTTCGAAATACATCTTTCATATGACCGGAATTTGTGAAATTAGTAAAAATTATTTGTCTCGCTTAAGGCAGAAATTATATTTAATATTCTATATATACAATGAGAAATAATTAAAAAACTTGTCTAAAAACCACAAATTAAAAATAACTTTTATTATCAAACGTACAATAATAACGTCATTTCTCGATTGACAGGATCATCGAAAAGTTCTATCTCTCCGCCAAGGAGAAGAAGTGCAACACTTTTCCGGCCGGCGGTAAGAAAAGTGTTACTATGCAAAAGATGAATTGGTTACCATGAACAATAAATTCTCCAATTCAAACGTCATTTTCACTTTCAACCACTTCTCACCAGGTTGCGAATTATAATTATCAATTATTTTACTTTATATCTGTCAGAATCAATTTTGCGTAGCAACCGTAACTAAGCAAATGTTCCATAATTCATAACGATCGTAAGTGGATAGAATTATGTGCGTAAATGTGAATCAATCCAAAAATGGATATTCAAATTTTTATGAAATTCAAAACGTTTGAAAATAAAATAACATATTTCATTCGCAGTAGAAGTGACTTTTCATGGCGAGCTTGAGCTTACCCGCCGAACGCAGTGAGGCGGATAATTGAAAGCGAAAAGTGACACTTCTCCTCCTTATGAAATAATATACTATTATTTGAGTAGTTTCGCTTTTTACAGCATTATCAAGGCTGAATACATATTACAAAGACATCACTTGAAAATATACGTATTTCGGTTCAGTACCTGGGGGAGGTAAAATAGAATCGATGGGTTTTCCAAATTATCAGAGATTTAACAGTGGGGAGTGCTTTAGGTCCAACTGGCCATTGAGAAGAATGTAATTATGGGATTTTTGTTTATTTCCATGGCTTCCAGGATGTTCATTTTCATACCTTTTCCAATTTCCAATGAAGAAGACAAGTATTTATAGAATGGACTGTGAAGGATGTAAGTCATCATATATAGGCCATACCGGAAGATGTTTTGAAACTAGGCTAAAAGAACATCTGAAAAACGGACAGTCAGCATTTAGGGAACATCTATAGTCGAAAGGACATAACATTTCATCCCCTTTTCAACCAAAAATTCTTCATTACTGTGAAAAAGGTATGAAACTGAACTTCTTGGAAGCCATGGCATTAAACAAACTCCAAAAATCCCATAATTACATTTTTTTCAATGACCAGTTGGACCTTAGCCACTCCTCACTGTTAAATCTCTGATAATTTGGAGAACCCATCGATTCTATTTTACCATCCTCAGGTACCGAGCCGAAATACGTACATTTTCAAGTGATGTCTTTGTAATATGAAATCTGTGTTTATAATACTGTAAAAGGCAAAACTAGTCGAATAAAAGTTATTTTCAGTTTGCGGATTTTAGACAAGTTTTTTACTTATTATTTATTTTTCATTTAAATATGAACTACAATAGAGTTGATTCATCGTCCATCGAATTTTCTATATATAAGTTTCGGGCTTCGATAAATGGGGCCCATTATTTAGATAAGTGTTTACCAAACTATGGGTCGCGATCGGATGTTGGGTGGGTCACAAGAGGATATTGAGTGAGTCACGAGCGGATGTTGGGTGAATCAGGAGCGGATGTTGGGTGGGTCACGAGAGGATATTGTGTGAGTCACGAGCGGATGTTGGGTGAGTCACGAGCGGATGTTGGGTGGGTCACGAGCGGATATTGGGTGAGTCACGAGCGGATGTTGGGTGGACCATGAGAGGATGTTGAGTGAGTCACGAGTGTATGTTGGGTGGGTCACGAGAGGATATTGTGTGAGTTACGAGCGGATGTTGGGTGGATCACGGGAGGATGTTGGGTGAGACACGAGTGTATGTTGGGTGGGTCACGAGTGGATGTTGGGTGAATCACGAGCAGATGTTGATTTGTCACGAGCGGTAATTGGATGTATTGGGAAAAGATAATGAGTTGGTTTTGAGCAGATATTGAATATGTCGCAAGTAGATAATTGGTTGGCCGTGAGCAGATATTGTATAGGTCGCAAGCAGATACTGGGTTGGTCGTGAGCAGATATTGAGTGGGTTGCGAGCAGATAATGGGTCAGTCGCGAGATACTATTGTGTGTATCGAGATCAGGTAATTAATCGGTTGCAAGCAGATAATGGGTAGTTCGCTAGAGGATATTAGTTGGGCCGCAAGCGGATATTCGGAGGGCTGTGAGCGAATACTGTGTTGGTCGCAAGTAGATACTGAGTGGCTCTTGAACTAATATCGGGTGGGTTTTGAGCAAATAATGGGTCAGACGCAAGTAAATAGTGAGAGGTCCGAGATCGGATTATGGGTGGGTCGCATGAAGTATCAGAAGATACGTCGCTGAGAGATGCTTATAGTCGCAAGTATTCAAGAAAATTCTGGCATTCAGTTGCTGACACTCACTTTCGAATATCAGACTCTTTATTTTCACTAATTCATTTTTATGACGTGGAATTATCTGCCATGGTTTGTAAAAAAATTGAAGTTACTAGTAGAGAAGCGAAGACTGCAGCTGTTTCGGCAGGAAATATGAATCAAATACATCCCCTCCATTAAAAGATCTCATCTATATTTTTAGTCATCAAGTTTTTTAAAATTTATATTAGAACTGATTGTTTCTCTCTTCTCTCATTTGAAGGATATATTGAAGAAATTATTTGAAACCACTATCTAGATTCTTCTAGACTATTAAAATAAACTAAGTAAACTTATAAAGATCCCTTCACTATCTGACTGAAATTTTAAACCTGTTCAGTCAATAGTGTATGGGCATATTACTAAATTTAACTGAAAGAATGCTTGGTCTAAGTTTGTGGAATGTATGTATTATCTTGTAATTATTCATATTCTTGAAATGATTGT
>JARQZK010000014.1:932500-970000 GCA_030704885.1 Cynegetis impunctata | reverse complement strand
ACGAAAATTCATGTTGACATATTGTTGCAGAATTCTGTTTTCCGATCACGTCGAAAGGATAAAATAAGAGGATAACACCAGGTTTCTTTCAAACATTGAAAAGATACGGGAGAAGGAGATCTCTCATTCGATCTAGGTGGATATATTTCACTAGTTCACCACGAGATAGCACGAATCTCATTTGTATCTGACAATCCTACACCTGCATCCTATAGCAACATCCCTCTTGAGAATTTGTGGAGATTTACACTTGTCAGACATCACCACTGAACCAACTTTGTTACGAATATATTTCGGTAATAAATGGATGCAAGAGCTGTGGCCCTTATACGATGAGTAGGTTATTTGGAAAATGAATTATAAAATATGCTTTGCCAGACTGAAGAACACTAAATAAATAATTTACACAATATACGTTCACTTATATGCAATCAACATTTTATTAAAAATAAATTTGATTCATCTACAAAATGGCGAATGAGCTGAGCAAAGTAAACAAATAGTATTTCAAATATTCATTTCACCTATTATAGGGATGCCATCACCTAAATTGCTGACGCCGGAGAAAAAATTTAAAAACCTCAGACATTTGGGTGAAATTCAGTTCTTTCCCGGACACCCCGTAAAATATATTTTTTGTTCGAATAAAATGAAACATCGTTCATTTTTAATTTTTTTTATTTATTTAAACTTCAAACCTATTGTTTACGATATAAACAAAACAACAAGAAAAATATCTACTAATCTAACACAGTTTACAGGTTTCTCTTTTTAAGGTGATCTGGTAACAAAAATAATCAGAAAAACTCTTTTTTTTTGGTATCATCAAATGAAAAATAAATTATAATGATAATTTTTGGTAGATCAAAATAGATCAAATAGACTAAATTCTACATTGTTACAATGTTTAGATAGATTAGGTAAACGAAAGTCTAAATTATTTATGAACTATGAAACAAGTTTCAATTTTAACTACGTCATGTTCCTTTTACTAATTTAACCTAACTTGATATTTTTCCAAAATGTCGTTTTTTTCCATAAGGAATTTTTAAAAGTGAAAGCAACTCAAATCTTTAAAATAATACTTTATTTTGGTCAGAGGAGAAACCGTCTGTGTATTTAGTTTCTTTCTGGATTTAGCTTGTAGGCGGCTTACGATTATGAATTAATTTTTAACTGAGATTTATTTCAATATATTGTTCATCTTTCAATCAATCGGGATTCCCCTGACACAAAATTTGTCCGCGTTTTACCCGGCCATATTTCGAAAGCCCCGTCCGGACGACCCCCGGATGCCCCCTAAACTAGGACAAATCCGGGGAAAACCTGGACGGATGGCCACCTCAACCTATTATAACAATGCTATGAATGGTCATTTCGGAAGGCCGAAAGCGCGCTGTAAAATCATGGGTGGTTACTGTTCCGATAGGCGAAACGGTTCGCGAGAATCGAGCGTTTGAAGTTTTGCCGACGACGTCTTCCAAGTAGTACGGGTGTAAGTCCTAACAAAAGTAGTACGGGTGTAAGTCCTAACAAAAGTTAAGGGTGTTTATTCGTGGCTGTGATTTCTTTGCAATTCAGGCCAATATTCAATTGTATATGCGATTATTATAGAGGTGTGGCTAAATAACCTCAATAACACTAAATGAACCACTGTCGAAATTTTACCACTGGGTGACCACTAGTGTTGGTAAAAGAAGAATATATATACGGTAAACTATTAACATACAATAATTTATCGGTATGTATATGCATTCTACCTTCTAGAATATTTTATTCTTATTGCACTTCAAAACGCAAATATATAAATTTCTGTTTAATTTATTATATGATGTTATTAAATTTGTCGCGTAATTAATATCCAAGCACTAAAGCAATAAACATAAGAGATGTCGATTGAAATGCTTCTCAAAGAACCAAAACTAATCAAAAATGAATTTGGAATATATTTGAAATATTAGTTATTTACTTTGCTGGGTTAGTTGGCCAATTTGCAATAAATCATAGAAAATTTTTCACTATATCTCCTTGATATTATTCCTCATTATATCACAAACATCAAATAATTGTAATGTGTGTGTTTCAAATCGCTACAATTAGAAGTAAGCAGGTCAAAATCGACTAATTAAACTTGTTAACATATATAGTTTGTTTAGTTATATTGAGGTGAAGCTAATCTAAAGTATCGTGTATTAGTTCAAATTATATGATAAACTTATTAGTTCTCTCAGACTTCATCTGTATCATGATGACGGATCATTGATCAATACAGCTTATTTAGTTGTTATTTCATGGAAAAGAAGCCCCTAGATATTGCCGCAGAGCATTAACTTCAATATAGTTGAACATATTGCCATGAAAATCGGTATACATAGATATTTATTATGAAGAGGTCTATTATATGAACGAATTATGAAAATGCGCATCACTAGCTACTGAAGTGCATTCACGATTTTGTATTGAAAAGTTCTCGTGTGCGGATATCTAACAATGGTTAATAATAAAAATTCACACATTTATCAAATAAAATAACTCATGACGCACGTTTCGGTGAAGCTTCACCTTCTTCAGATGCTGAAGGCAAACTATATATAGAGAGAGAGAAACAGCTTAATTGTCCTATAAAATTACAAAATTTTGTCGACAAAGCACATACCTATAAAAAATTTAAAATAAAATTAAACAATGATAACTAATTAAACAAAACACACTTTCAATCGTTGAACAAAAGAAGAATCTATTAAATAGAAGAACAAAATAGAAAAACATTTATCAGTCGATTATGTATAAACATATGTTAAGAATCAACATATTTGTCAACTAAACTTATTATACAGATATAAAATTTTAATATATGTTGCTACTAAATGTGGATCTCAAGGGTCTATGTTACATTGTGAAATTCAGTTACAGAATAAAATTCTGCCACTGAGTAAAATGGTCTCTCCAAAAGAAAAGCCTTAGTTGAACTTCGGAACTTTTTGTACGTACTCAAGGATTTTAGCTCCAATGGTAGATGATTGTATAACTTTCTGGCATTGTAGGTAAAGGAGTTTTTTGTTAAGACGGAGGTGGGCGTTATTAAATAAATATCGGTATCTGAATTTTCTTGTGGGATATCTATGATTTGGTCTTTCTGAAAAGTTATGAATGTGTTTGCGAACCAAACAGACGGATTCGAATATGAATAGTGAAGGAAGAGTTAGGAATTTTGAATTTTTTAAAGTAGAATTCGCAATGTGTCCTTCTGCTCAGAACAAACATATAACGAACTGCTCTCTTTTTGCAATCTGAAAAGAGACTCAAAATGGAAGAGGCTGCATGAACCCCAATATGGCAAAACCATAACGAAGGTGTGATTCGAATAAAAGAAAAGTATGTCGACAAACGCAGCAGAAATTGAAAGCTCTCTAGAAAACCGTTTTAATGGCGAAACATGCAGAAGATAATTTTTTTGTTAATATGTCTATATGAGTAACCATTTGAGCGACTCATCAATATAAAGACCTAAAAACTTCGCTGAGTTCACTGTTTGAATTGTTTTATTGTTTAGGGTAACAGGTTGTAGGGTTCCTGCTGTAAGACATGACTACAGTTTTTATCTGTGTTGAAACAAAGTCCATTTGAATCAGACCAGGCCTTAATAGCCATCAAATCATTACTTATGATTGACTGTAAGGCTTGTATATCAGAGCTACTCAAGTTACACTGGTGTCATCAGCAAATAAAGTAATTCTACCACTTATTTTCAAGTCCACAATAATCGTTTGATGAAAAGAAGAAAGAGAATTGGTCCTAAAACCGTGCCCTGAGTACCCCACTGTCTATTGGTAGATTTATTGAATTCTACCATTTGCTCGTACTATTTGTTGCCTGTTAGGTAGTAAGATTTAAAACCATTCTAAAGGAGACCCACGTATGCCATAAAAACTGAAGTTTTCGTAACTAAAAATTGCATGGTTAACACAATCAAAGGCCTTTGCGAAGTCACAAAAAACTGAAATTGTGAACAGTTTGTCATTGAGTGATGTATATACTTCATAAAGAACCGAAAACATTGCGTCATTAGTGCATTTTGTGGGTAAGAAGCCATACTGTTGTGCTGTAAGAATATTATGTTTGAGAAGGAAGGGTAAGAGACGGCATTTCATGAGCCTTTCGACTATCTTCGATAAGGTAGGCAATAAAGCAATAGGTCTATAGTTACAAGTTTTAGTTTTTTCTCCACCCTTATGGAGTGGAATAATAATGGCTGTTTTCAGACAAGTGGGAAAGACACCAACTTCAAAAGATTCATCAATCAACGAGACTAAAATGTTGATGGCTGTATCAGGTATGTTTAAAAATAATTTGATGGATAAGCCATCATTTCCACATGAATCTTTATTTTGTATATCGCTTATGGTTTGCATTTGTTCATGTGTGTCAACTGGTCTCAGGAAGAAACTGTCCATAATCTTTTTAGATGGTAGCAGGAAGGAGAGAGCATCACAACTCGGAACTATATTTGAATTGATATTTTTACATACATTCACGAAGTAATTATTCAGTTAATCAGGGCTGGGATCAACATAGCATGAGGAACGGGTTTTATCTCTTAAGTCATTTATTATAGACCATGTTTCTTTGGAAGAGTTCGAAGCTTGTGAGATGCGAACATTGTAGAAGTTGTGCTTAGCCGATTTAATGATTTTGCGGTATAATGCCCTATAGTTGTTAATGTAATTCAATATAGAGGGGTTATCTATGAATTTTTTAATATACATTAGCGATCTCATATTTTTAGATGAAATTCGAATTCCCTTAGTTGTCCAAGATTTGTGACGCTTAGTTTTTATTTTGCGAAGGGGAAATGCTATATCAAAACACTTAATCATCTTATTAATGAAGTCTAAAAATTTAGAGTCGGTATCTTCAAAGAGACCACGCCAATCAGTGAACAGACATGCATTATAAAACAAATAAGAGTTTTTTCGAGAATAAATTCGACCCATATATATATATATATATATATATATATATATATATATATATATATATATATATATATATAATGACTAGTTTATTACTGATCTTATATATAATTCGAAATTGAAGTTTTTCTGGTTTTAGGTCACTTTATTGAAAAACAATAATTTTTGTTTATACGCGTTTCGTCTTATAATGCCAATTTCAATAAACACTACAAATTAATAACATCAAATTTTCACGTTGAATAAAACAGTACAATACATAATTCAGTCTTGATGTCTAGATATATTTGAAACTTCGATTATCGGTTATCCGATATTATCAGATCAATGTTTCTCGCAAAATATTATGAAATATTCTCCCAAAATCATTCTGGAGTTGAAAGCGTTGATTTCTTCTTTTTGGATTTTAATCATTTCTATAATAATGAAATCAAATTGATGAACTTTTTCGATTGCGTGTGATATATATATATTATATATATATATATATATATATATATATATATATATATATATAATATATATAATTATATAATATAATTATATATATATGTATATATATAATTATATATATATATATATATATATATATATATATATATATATATCTAATATATAAAATTCTCGTGCCACAGTGTTAGAAGTTAAACTCCTCCGAAATGGCTCGACCGATTCTCATGAAATTTTGTGTGCATATCGAGTAGATCTGAGAATCAGCTGACATCTATTTTTCATCCCCCTAAATGTTAAGGGTGGTCCACTCCTTCATTTAACTTTTTTATTTTTCAGTTTTTCAGAAAAAAATTTTTTATGATACAGCATACAAAAATACATATAATCCTAAATTTTCACCCCTCTACGATAAACCCCTATTTTTTATTTGTTAAATTCCTCCGAAATGGCTCTACCGATTATCATGAAATTTTGTGTGCAGATCGGGTAGCTCTGACACACCTCACATTTATTTTTCATCCCCCTAAATGTTAAGGGTAGTCCAGCCCTTCATTTTATTTTTTATTTTTCAGACCAAATTTTCTGTTCTATTTTTTCATGGTACAGCATTCAAAAATACATACAATCCTAAATTTTCACCTTTTTACCATCAACTCCTATTTTTTATTTGTTAAACTCCTCCCAAATGGATTGACCGATTCTCATGAAATTTTGTGTGCATATCGGGTAGGACTGAGAATCGGCCAACATCTATTTTTCATACGTTCTTTCATGATAGAGCATTCAAAAATACACAGAACTCTAAATTTTCACCTCTCTACGATCAACCCCTATTTTTTATTTGTTAATTAAAAACTTCAATTTTTTGGCAAGATTTTCGTTTTCATTTTGTCATGACTTAGAATTAAAAAAATTCATATTACTCTCATATTTCATATTTTTACCCTTCTACGATCAACCCCTATTTTTCCATCGCGATTTTAATTTTTTTAAATTTTATCCGCAATAGGGTTGCAAGATGGCAGTCGAAAATAGCAATAGTCATACCCTTAAGTGATTAGTGATATGGGGTATGGTGGTCCACCCCAAACATTTTTATAAATTTTTTGGACAAAATTTTTATTTTTATTTTTTCATGATGTTCCATTAAAAAATACATACAACTCTAAATTTTCACACTTCTATCAACAACGCATATTTTTTAATAGCCATTTCAATAATTTAAACGTTTTTCGGGTCACATAGATTGATAGATAAACATAATGATAGATAGAAATATAGATAACTATCTAGATAAATAGATAGATAGTTAGATAGATATGATAAGATATATCGGCAGATAGATGAATAGATAGATAGATAAAAATAAATTATATGGCAGAACAACGTTTGCTGGGTCAGCTAGTATATATATATATATATATATATATATATATATATATATATATATATATATATATATATATATATATAGCCGCAGCAACGCGTGACTGGGTAGCTAATAATATATAAATTGCAACTTTATTATTCTATTTCACGTTTTGATATAATGTTCTATTATAGTTGCTATATTGCAAGAAACTTCATTAATATAAGAGGTATTCATTTTGACGGCTATTGTTCTAGTGTTCATAACCCTGATAGGTATGAGATTCTACATAGATTTCCCATGAGAAATGTTCTCCCATATCTCTCATGAACAGTAGAATTAGTATTTGCAAGTACTCAATGAGTACATAATGTGATGTAAACAGGGCCGGATTAACCATTAGGCAGAGTAGGCAACTGCCTAGGGAACCTGCATTTTATTTGAAAACTTGTATGAAATTCCTCAACAATATTATTGCTTTCTTTTGACGCATAATGTCAATTGATGAAATACTTCATACATACAGAACCATCTAGTATCTAGAAGTAGAACTAATAAACTGTCTTCGTTCAACAATGTCTCAGAACCGTTTGAATTCATTGTCGATAATGGCCATTGAAAATGATGTATTAGAAAGGGTCAACTTCCAAGATGTTTTAAACGATTTTGTTTCTAAAAAAGTAAGAAGAGTTAATATTCAAACTTACTGTACTGTACAAAAAAGGTAAATACTTTGGAAGTTGACTTTTTCCAATTTATACTTCATAAAACTGTAACCGCGTTCCGTCTAATTTCTCTTTCCTAAACCATCATGCAACCTGGATCATCATTCATCACTTATCTATAACCTATTCATTAAGACCATTTCAATGAAGCTAACGAGTCAGGTAAAGGGATGCTGCAGCATCAAGTCAAAGTAATTATGTTGTTGCAATATCACATATGACTTTGAAGTAACAGGATACCTGGAGTCGATCATCTGGAAGTTACTTACACCCTTTTATCAACTTGAAAAAACTTGGGGCCCGGACAGGGTTAATCCGGCCCTGGATATAAAGGAAGTGACTTATTGAAAATACAGCGGAAGAAGAGAAATGGTACATGCTGACATATAATGAGTGAATGAGAAACTATGACAATAGTGCAAAGAAATATTTAACTGCAGTTTCGAATCTGAGTTTATGTTCTGGTGAAATGTTTCTATGAGTTTCTGTATATATAGAAAATAATTTAAAAAATTTCTATTGCTACATAACCTACAGTATTAAACGTCCGATTTAAAATGAATTAACTAACTGAAAAAAGGTAGGTTGATTTGAACATTCGAAACGTCGCTCGATTGAATATAAGATTATATTTCAATAAACTTTCTAGGTTTTTTAATTTGAAAGAAGAAGAATTATCATTTGTGAAATATCCTGTAGTTGATGGTATATATTTATGCAGTGGGTTGCTATACTAGAATCTGTTTTCCAATTAGGACAGGATGGAAAATGTTTTTTAAATCTGGTAGCAAAAAAAATTAATGTTAGTTCAAAGATTATAGACAATGAATAATAAATCATTCATCGTTGGACATTAATTTGGTGGTAATTTTACTGACCTAATCACAGGTGAAGTATTTTTCGCATTGAATGTTTTTACTTTATTTTTTGAACATTTGGTTTTGATATTCTCATCAGGTTATTTCTTCGCACTCAATTTTTGTGTGTATTTCATCTCATTTATCGATTAATTACTTTATTCTCTTTTTGTTCCAGATTCTTTGAGAGCAATAAAAATCGGATAACCGACAAATTGAAAACTATAAATCATGCGTTCTGCACCAGCTTCCTTGATGATTAAGGCAAACTTGAGATTTATATCTTCGAATAATCATTTGAGTTAGCTTTTGCTGAGCAAAGTTATTTTATATCTTTGAAAACCTCTATATTGCAAAAACAATATATTCCTGAAAATTTTTTTTTTATTTGAACCGAAAAACTTAATTCTTAAATTCCTCAAAAATTATATTATGGTTTGGAAAACCAAAACATATGTTCAAAACATTATATATACCTAACAATTTTACTGATTCGCCATCAAATCCATCTCAAGTGAATTAGATACATATTGCCTATTTGCATTGTTCGAATCTCATCTTCGTTATGGTCTTCCCTTCTGGGGTTCATGTAATTCTTGACAACTTGACACCATTCCGAAATTGCAGAAAAGAGCAATTCGTTACATGTTTGTACTGAAAAGTAGGGCTCATTGCAGACCTGGAAAATGGAATTTTACGCTTCCTTCTTTATATTTACTTGAATCTGTGTGCTTCATTCATTCATGCATGAAGTATATTCATGCTCTATCCTTGATGTCACAGCACGGGTATTTTACCAGATCTTCGGGACATCATGTTCACCTCCCTCTTCCTTCCTCTGAATTAACGAAAAAGTCCATCATTCACAATGCTAAGAAAATTTACAATCACCTTCCTGTTGAATTAAAATATAGAACATCCTTGACCAATTTTCGGAAAAGAACAAAATTTTCTTGATAGACCTTATTACTCTATAGAGGACTAGTATTCTGACCATTGATTGATCGATATGACCAAAATTGAATAACACAGGCATCATCTTAGATTGAGGAGGATTTGACACTGTCGGTTCTATTGTAAAGTTTGTATATATTGTAACCAACCTCCCTTAATCACATCAAGCCCCGCAGCAGCCAGATTGCACAAAACCATGGCAAGAGGCAGAGAGCAAGGACCAATGTCACTCAGAAGAACAAATGGTAGCTACACAGAGGATGAAGAGCAACGAGCTCTCATCCTACTGGAGACGCACTTTCCAGGCAGCATACCATTTGAACCCGGAAGATCACGGGAAGAACCAGGCAGGGCCAAACGAGAAGACTGGGAAGTAGCAAAAACCATATGCACTCCCCAGAGGCTTAAATGGGCAATTAACTCCTTTCAACAATTCAAGTCACCGGGAATTGACGGCATATTTCCGGCCCTTTTGCAAAAAGGGCAGACGGAATTACTGCCGTTCATTATTAAAGCAGCCAGATTTAGTCTGGCGCTCGGGTACATACCGAGCACCTGGAGGAGAGCACGGGTAACCTTCATTCCCAAAGCAGGAAGGAAGGACCCCACCCTCCCGAAGTCATTCAGACCAATCTGTCTCACATCCTTCCTACTGAAGACACTGGAGAAGATGGTAGATAACTACATTAGAACCAAGATACTGGAGAGGGTGCCATTGCACCCCGGGCAGCATGCATACAGGGCGGGCAGATCAACGGAAACCGCTCTTTATGTGCTTACCGAAAACATCCAGAAATCACTTGAGTATAAAGAAATGGCCATTTGCGCCTTTTTAGACATAGAGGGGGCATTCGACAACACCTCTCACGAAGCAATAAAAAGGGCCTTAATGAACAAGGGAGTGGACAGAACCACATCCAGATGGATGTGCCAAATGCTGGCTACAAGAACGGCCGAAACGAAGGTGGGCGAGAACACCTTTCGGATCAGTACAAACAGGGGATGCCCACAAGGAGGGGTACTATCACCTCTGATGTGGAGTCTTGTAGTGGACGAATTACTCGAAACACTGACCGGGAACGGAGTCACTTGCCTCGGCTATGCTGACGACATAGTCATCATGGCCAAAGGTAAATTCGAAGGAACCCTCTGCGACCTCATAGAAAGGGAGCTAGAGACTACCAGAAGGTGGTGCCTCTCGGTGGGATTGAGAATTAACGCATCAGAAACCACAGCGGTACCCTTCACTAGAAGAACAAAGCTTCAGCACTTCAGGACTATTCGTCTCGACGGAGCAGGCTTAGAATGGCAGCAAGTTGTGAAGTATCTAGGGCTCACCCTAGACTCAAAACTACTCTGGAACATGCACGTAGAAAAGATCGTTAACAAGGCAAAATCATCACTGATGGTGTGCAGGAACATCGCAGGAAAAACGTGGGGCTGTAACCCATCAATACTGCGATGGATGTACACCATGATAGTGAGACCTATGATCACCTACGGAGCAGTAGTGTGGTATGGCAGAACCGAACTCACCACAGCAAAGAATTCCTTGGAGAAAGTGCAAAGACTAGCATGTCTTTGTATAACAGGAGCAATGAGATCGACTCCAACAGCAGCACTAGAGGTAGTTCTGGACCTCACTCCTCTCCACATCATGGTGAGGAGAACTGCTTGGGGAGCAAACCTCAGGTTGGCTAAAGTTGGACTCAAAGGTGCTGCATACGGTACAAGGGACTCAACCCTTACCGGAAGTGCACACCTTGCTGACCTCCCAACTGACGAAATTACCAGGAAATTTAGTTTCAAGAAATTATTTCGAACGGAACTGAATACCAAGAAGGAATGGAGCATAGAATCCATTCGAGCACTGGAGAAAAACACCATAATATGGTATACGGACGGGTCTAAAACTCCCGAAGGAACTGGAGTAGGAGTCGTTGGGCCTCGTACCAAATACTCAGAACCCATGGGCCAGTTCCCTAGTATTTTTCGAGCGGAAATTCACGCCATAGAAAGGTGCATTCAGTTCAACGTCGATAGGAAATACCGGAACAAGGAAATTGCAATCCTCTCCGATAGCCAAGCAGCCATCAAAGCGTTGAGCTCTTATAACATCAACTCAAAGATGGTTTGTGAATGCCTAGATAAACTAAACGATCTGGGCAGGAACAACAAAGTGAACCTCCTCTGGGTGCCAGGGCACGTCGGAGTGAAGGGTAATGAACAAGCAGACACCCTGGCACGAAAGGGTGCGTCAACGCCACTAATCGGGCCAGAGCCTTTCTGCGGACTTGGAAAATCTTACTTCCAAGAAGAACTCAATAAAGCTGAAGAAGCAATGATAGCAACATACTGGCAAAGACTTCCAGGACTGAGGCAGGCCAAAGATCTCCTCGGAAAGTTCAACCGAGCAAGATCGAAGACACTGATTAACCTCAGCAAAACTAGTCTAAAGACAATCACAGGATTTCTTACGGGGCATTGCAGACTCAAAGAACACCTAAGGAAGCTAGGTGTAGAGGGGGACAGCACCTGCAGATTCTGCAAGGAACGTCCAGAAACACCTCACCATATACTGATGGAGTGCTATGCTGTGCACCATGAAAGACTGAACACACTGGGATCATACCAGCTGAATGTAGAAGAAATACCACGAATAGACCCCCTTAAAATCCTCAAATTCCAGAAGGTATTGAGGCTTGAGGGGCTGCTGTAAAACGAGAACACATCGAGAAGAAGAAGAAGATGGGGCACAATAGAACTAATAAGGTCGCAGCGCATCGATCACCATCCAAACCTACCAATACCAATACCAACCTCCCTTTTGACAGATATTTATGCTCTAGCTAGCAGGGAGATTGGTTAAACATATAAGGGTTCTGATTTGTTCACAGTAATAATAACAAGCTAAAATGAAAGGTATTTACTGTTCTCTCAATACATTTATGAGACTTATCTTTATGTTTTTATATATATTGTCGACGTTTTCCTTGGGTGGATTGTTGACTTCTGCCCTATATTTGTCCCAAGTTCTTGGTAGCTCCAGCTGTGGGTTGCCAAGGTGGATGTTAGTCCCAGACAAGGTGGTTTCTTTTGCAAACTCCAAATATGGTGAATTTCAATCTTCAAACAACTTGTCTTTTAGCTCTAAACAAGGTGAACTTCAAACCTAGACCAAGTGGCTAAAATAATTCGGGGCAAATCAACATACAATCTCAAACGTAATATGTTCCAAGAATATCTGTAGGGTATCGATGGCCAATTCAAACTAACATTCAGATTTATCTCAAGCAAATATGCTAAGAAAGACAGTATATGTTCCAACATTAAACTGAACATAATATATGACCATGTGAAATTTGCCATCGTTAACCTACAAAAATCTTGTGTTAAATTGAGGGAATGAAACAAGAAAATGAAATAAAAATACTTTAAATTAAGAAATGTAAGATGATTATTTCAATATTGAAAGATAAATAATTTAATATAGGTAAATGAAAAAAAATGAAATGGCGGAAAAACATGAAATAAGGAATAAAGTCAGATTTTCAAGATAATGCATTAATACGAAATAATTATATTTCTTCTCATAACTTACCGTCTATCAGACGCCACAGATATTTAATAAATTTTAATAAACTTTAATACACGTTCAATTGATATTGAATATAATTCTATTAGTTAACGATATTACTTGTTCAATAGTAACTTGGCTAAAGAGACCGATATCCTGTGTTTCACGTGGAAATCCAACTCTATCCCCATACTCTCTTGTACGCAGGTCATTCATTCAGGCGTTTTATAGCGAGGGATCACGGTATTTGAGTGCATAGTTCGGTAGTAGTATTTAAGTGGAGAATTTACACGTTACAATATTTTGCATGGAAATGTGGTATGATGTGTTTTTATTTATAGGTATTACATTTTTCAGTTTGTATATTTTTTGAAAAACAAAGTTACAACTTTATAAAACAGTCATGAGACCGACAGCTCTCTACGGAAGTGAAACATTGATATTGAATAAGAAAGAGGAAACTAAAATAGACATATGGGAGAGAAAAACTCTTAGGAGGATATTAGGCGGTAAAAAGTAGGAAGGAGTGTGGCTCAGAAGAATGAACCAGAAAATGAAGAATCTGTTTGGAGAAGAAGAAATGAGCAAGAACATAATATCGAGAAGACTAGGATGGCTAGGCCATATACAAAGGATGCCCGAGTCCAGAATGACAATGAAAATGATAGATATAGATGTGGCAGGATCACGGAAAAGGGAAAGACCGAAGAAAATATGGTATACTGAGGCGCAAGGAGATCTAGGGGACAGAGGAATTCAGGACTGGAAGACAAAAGCAAAGGAAAGAAAGGCGTGGAAGCACATCATCACCAAGCTATGAGCCTAAATGGCCTGTGTGTAGCAACATATATATATATATATATATATATATATATATATATATATATATATATATATTGATTGATGTGTGTTTATTTTTATGTTTTACATTATTTAGTTACTATATTTTTCGCTTTGTCAATAGAGTATAGAATTTCAAAGACAGTAAAGCATATTTTGATTTGATTTGTTGTTCAAGAACCGTCTTTCTTCGTTCCAATACATGAATATCCTCTGTAGATATGTGATGAAATTCATCATATTCTTCGACTCATAACATATTCGATATTTCATTTGAGCAAATCGATGTTTTACGGTTGAAATCAGATGTTGAGAAGATCATGTTCGATAAAATGATAAGTCGTTTCAAAGTGTGTTCGGTCTACTTGTTCAAATAACATTCAAAGTTTATCTACCTTTCCTGCCATTTATTATAGTAGTTGTGATTAAATGTTAATTCATTGTAATCATTTTGCATAAATCTCATTCGCAAGCGAATAGAAACTCAACGTCGTTAACGAAAAGTTGATCTACGTATAAAGGATATTGAGGAAGCTGAAAACTTTCTGAACTGAAAATGACATGTTCGAGCTAGATTAGCTGCAAACTTTGTGTTAATTTTCTGACGATGTCGCTTTTGATAAACCAGAAGTTAAACACGCAGCAATGGCTCACTATTTTATGTCTTGGCTTTTCATTGAGAAATTATTAACCTGGGGCAGCAGATTTTTGATGCATTTCCGATAGCGAATTTTTGACTTTTTTTCATTAAGTCGAAGAAAAACAGTATATACGAGTACATACGAACAGTGCATATGTAGATTTTGACACATTATATGTCGGGACTTTATTTCACGAACCCATCTTCCGATTATCTGTTATATAGAGCTAATTAAATTTTGTACATGTATCCCACATCTGAAAAATTTTCATTTCCGATTTAAAAGAATTTCTATAACTTGTTGCTATATTATTACTTGTTCTGCAGTTGCTCTTTGTAGATATAAGTATCAACTTTCAATTCTCAAAATGACATTCTAGAGCGTGTGATATATGGTTTCGCAATGCCTTGCTCAGTAAAAATGAATTTTTCAGAAATTTCAATTTTGAAATGAATAGTGAAAACACCATTTGTCGATTCCACAACCCAAACGAAAAAGCTTTTTTCTATTTAAGTGTTTCCGACAAATTTCTTGAGGGGATTAATAACCGCTTGTCAGATATAGAACCTCATCTTCAAGAATATCACTCGACTTCAAAGAAACGTGATGTATTCATCATGCGTCGCATGAAACCTTCCGGAAATATAGGCCGAAACCTTTTCTTCATATTTATTGCGGCCAACAGAGAGATATTGAATTGAAGATTCATAGACAAAAGTTTAAGAATGGGTTTCATAAAAACAGTCAACTATATAAATATATATATATATATATATATATATATATGTATATATATATATATATATATACATATATAAATATATATATATATATATATATATATATACATATATATATATATATATATATATATATATATATATATATATATATGTATATATATATATATATATATATATATATATATATATATATATATATATATATATATATATATATATATATATATATATATATATATATATATATATATATATAGGGGGTCCCAAAATTGCTGGGCCACAGAGCTAACACGTGCAGTAGAGGTCAAAATGAGCCAATTGGACCCAATTTATTGATATAACAAAATGAACCGTTTGCCTGTGAAAAGACTTGAAAATTTAGATAAAAAACACATTTTAAGAAGAGTGCATTTTAATTTTTACCGTTTTGCTTTTTTTCCCAATGCCAACTAAATTATGTATCACAATTTTATTGAATTTGTACTATAAATATCTGTTAGCAGGGAGATTCCTCCTTTTGAGCACCAAGCACTCCCCAAAAATTATAAAGAGGCTGAGTTTCATACATAACACGGGTCAACACAAAATTTGAGATTGACATTAAAGTATGAAATTTCGGTAGATTAGATCATAGTTGAACGAAAAAAAATTATATGTCATGAAAAAGTTTGCCTTTGTATCCAGGAGAACATTTGAACGATATTTTTAAAAATCTGTGATTTTAATTTTAATTTTATGATAAATCAATACAAATATATGTATATATTATTTTTATTGATTTTGATTATCAAACTAACTTACAAAAAGTGGAAAATAATTCAAAAGTGCTCAGTATCACTTTTTCTTTTATATTCATAACTGCTTTCTCTCAATAAACCCCAAATTTAGTCTCCCATCATATTTTAATTGTATTGGGCTTGATAACGTTGTTGGAAGTTCATAATATCTTGATGGAAACGTTTTTAAAACGTAGTTAAATGAGCATGCAGCATATGAACTTCTAATAACATCCTGGTTTTGAAAATTTTTAACATATTTTAAACTAGCTTTTGGTAGTTTTCAGCCTTGTTACATTCTGAAAATCCTGAGAATACTGCTTTAAAACTGCTCCAACTTGCTTTTTGAACCCTATTACGGAGTTTGGAAATTTTTTATCGGCAAAAATTCGTTTAATTTGTGGACCAATAAAAACTCCAACTTCAACCTTAGCTTCTGACAATGAAAACAATTTTTTTTTTAAATATTCAAAAGCAAACTTTATATAGAAAAAAGGTATTTTCTTTTCATTTTGGTGCATAATTAACCGGAAAATCATAAAATAAACTTTAGGACAAAGAACGAAATTTTTTTTGTCGAGTGGTGTAATCAATATCCACATATTTGGCAACCGGTTTTTTTTTTTAAATTCTGAAGTTTTCAGAATCTTGACTGAATTTATCCGAGTTTTGATAGTTTTCTTATGCATCAATGAATATTCTGGATCCAATATTTCTGCTCATTCGGTATGATGGGGTCCTCTGAAGTTGAAGAAAGAAATATAAATATATATATATATATATATATATATATATATATATATATATATATATATATATATATATATATATATATATATATATATATATATATATATATATATATATATATATATATATATATATATATATATATATATATATATATATATATTTATTCGAATTGTTGTTGCCTGTGAACTATTTCTAATCTCTTGATAATTATTAGCAATAACAGGCTTGTTAAATCTCAAAAATCTCGATTCTATTAAAAAGTTGACGTTTCGCCACGACATTCGTGGCTTTATCAAAACTTTTGAAAAAATTGAAATTTCTTTGACATTTATTGATTTGAAAAAATTTGAATAGAAAAAGACTACTCTGTTTCACTACAATTTTTCGTCTGTGGCCGTTCTTTGTTATTTATTACGTGCTATTCAGTCCAATATTAACATTCAAATCTGTTATTATTAGATGGTAAGGGAAACCACAGAAACCTTTACCCACGTAATGTTCGAAATAAGTTCAAATTATTTTGATTTTGAAGAGTCAAAGAATAGGGTACTATTTATATTTTTTTCAAAAATTTCTCATTGCGGTTTTGACCGTCTTCAGTTATTAATTACGTGCTATTTAGTAAAACACCTCTTCTGCAAAAATCTCATGTTGTTTATAGTATACCCTGTAATAATTGTAATAAATCATATATAGGACAAACTTTTCAAAATTTAGAAGAAAGATTAAAAGCACACAAATATATCAGAACACAAACCACAGCACTAATAAAACATAAAAACAATGAGAATCATACTTTCAACTTTAATAGCACGAAGATTTTAGAAATAGAAAAAGATCAAAAACGCAGAGAAATTTCAAGTCGTAAGTGATAGAACAGATATTTGAGTTCAATATACGCAGATTTAATTCTTTAATTTTTCTAAGAATCAACATAAATCAAAACAAAATAATTCAACAAACTACAAACTCTAACCATAACAACTCATCTTCTTAGACAAAATCTAAACATCTAGAATTTTCAATTTTTCTGAAAAGAAAGTATAGTTTAGAACATGTAATCTCCAAAATTACAAGTAATTTTTTTTAAAGACAACAATAAAATATTTTAAACCTATTTTGTACATTACGTGGGTGACGGTTTCTGTGGTTCCCTTCCCATCTAATATCAACAGACCTGTCTGTTGATATTGGACTAAATAGCACGTAATTAATAACTGAAGACGGCCACAGCCGCAATGAGAAAATTTTGAAAAAAAGATAAATAGTTCCCTATTCTTTGACTCTTCAAAATCAAAATAATTTGAACCTATTTCGAACATTACGTGGGTAAAGGTTTCTGTGGTTTCCCTTACCATCTAATAATAACAGATTTGAATGTTAATATTGGACTGAATAGCACGTAATAAATAACAAAGAACGGCCACAGCCGAAAAATTCAATTTTTCTCAAATCAATAAATGTTAAAAATTTCAATTTTTTCAAAAGTTTTGATAAAGCCAAGAATGTCGTGGCGAAACGTCAACTTTTTAATAAAATCGAGTTTTTTAAGATTCAACAAGCCTCAACTTATTGCTAATAATTATCAAGAGATTATATATATATATATATATATATATATATATATATATATATATATATATATATATATATATATATCTCTATATATCTATATATATATATATATATATATATATATATATATATATATATATATATATATATATTCACAACTATAAAGAATTTTTCTTCCGTTAATTGCTTCTATACCTTATTTGAAGATATGGTACACTTGTTTGCTGATATTTATACTAATACACGATAATAACAATAATAAACAGTTATGGTTTTGAATAAATGATTTATATATAATATTCACGAATTATATTTATTCAATCCCTACAGCAAGCATATTCGGTACGAAGAGAAAGAAACCCTCGTAAAATCTAATTTATTTTACCCAGGGATGGTGAAACATTCTGTTGTGATTTTAAGGTAGGGAGTGAATTATGTTTATCCTTTCAACTAGAAGATTCGTGGTGTAGCAAACACAGAAAATTAAGCCGAAATTAAATATAAAATTTTGTGGAACATGCTTCAGCTGTCAATTCATTTCATGACGGTTGAACATTTTTCATATTGTATAATATGAAGTATATTTGAATGAATTGAATAACGCCCATCAAAATAGGAAAATTTCTTCCTAATTAAGTTTCGTTTAAAATCAACACTCATCAGTCGCGTTGGCGACATAATATACCTATTTCAGTTTATGGATCAAATTTCCTTTACGCGACTTGTATTTGTAGTAGAAGTGGACTGTTTAACATTATCACGTAACGATTGATAAATAATATGCGACATCGTAATACAGCGAAAGATAATATTGAAATAGGAGATAATTTATGGTGTTGACAAGATGAGATGATTTCGAACTTCTCAAAGAGAACGTGAAGTACTCACAATATATAAAAATTAACATCGGATTTCCAAACAGTAGAAACTACATAATTTTTGAAATATAGTTATTTCTATTGCGTTTTACGAACACGAGTATGAAAGTTCAATATATTAATAGAAACAATTTATATACTTGTTTATGTTTTAATCATACTTAAGTTATCTCATCTCATTATTGCAATTTTGCTATGAAGATTTGAGAAATAAAAACTGCAGCAATTTTGTGCAATATAAACTTTGAAAAGAAAATGAATAAAACGTATAACTTGATACAAGTATTAACTGTTCAAACTCGTTTAATGTATATATGATTGGGCTGTTAGCTATTTCCTATTTACATATATTACACAGATACCAGTATAATCGTAGGCTCAATGTCAAAAAAAGTAAAGATAAATCGAAATACATATATATATATATATATATATATATATATATATATATATATATATATATATATATGTATATATAAATATATATGACATAAAGTGAACAAGGCAAATTCTTTAATAATTCGAAGTTCATCGAATAACTTTCCAAGGGAGCTGGTAATATGTATTCCGTAACGCAAAATCTGCATACAGCTGTTTAGATCGTATTAGATCTCTTCAGTGCAGCTTATTTGACCCGGAGTGGATTTACAGATTTCTAATTTATTGTTTCCCAATACAAATCGTGGACGGAAACACTATCTGGATAACAAACCAGACCGCCCTCCACGAAAGATATTGGAAACCAACAATTCACCATTTAGGTTGAAAATGAAGAATTCCGTCGCGAGAATACGTACCTCCTGACATAAATATATCTACCCTACAACAGTGGCGTATATGATTCTAGAGCACACTAACATAGTGTTTCCAAATTTGTATTATAAGCTCCCTTGGAAAGTTGTTTGATAATTTTTGGAATATTGAAGAATTTTCCTTGTTCACTTTATGTAATGTATTAAGTTGACTATGGTCAACAAGTATGTTTTTCATGATTTGATTATTTCATATATATATATATATATATATATATATATATATATATATATATATATATATATCCGCACAATGCCTTCAAATCTGAAATATAGCTAAATAATTTCATGTTAATACATGAAGAATGTACACAATATACACGTGAAAATAGAATACAAGTATTAGAATCCTAACTGCAAAAATTTTGTTATAATTAAATCTATTTATCACTTATTAGTTTGAAATACATACCACGTCCATTGCCTCCAATATAATGCATTATATTTCTACCCACCTGTAACAAGGAGAATAAAGGTAGTTTAAAATTCATAGCATGTCAGAAATATCGATAAATATATGGAATGAGACCTATATATTTTAAAATACAGCTTTTGTAATAATAGTTTAAAGTCAGTTTAGTTGCTAGAGTACCGTATAAAAATAGGTGTTCGTAAATTCAATACACAATCGAGAATTCCTGAAAGATTATTTCTATCCTCTGAAGTGAAAGGGCGCTATCCAAATTCGATTCATGTTATAACAATCACGGTACACTTTGTCCATTACGCACTGGACTGTGAAACAAAAATAAATAACATCCAGTGATATCAGTAAAATTTTCATTAAAATATAAATACAGATAGACGAACAAGTTACAATCTGCCAGTTCAGTGAGCTGAACCTTATTGTTTCTGGTTTAATTTACATAGTTCGAGAATCGTTGAACATCAACTATTATTGCAGAGTCAATATCCGTTTCAAATTCGGAAATTTCAAGTTTATAATATCATATAACGAAAATGAATGATAAACTGAAATCAGCTTTTGTTAGCTTCATGAATTGATCGTGAAAGCATATAGATGCAAAAGCAGACGCAGATGTGGGAACTTTCAGCAGTGCGAGTAGATTAGTAATTTTTAATCACAGAAATGTTTAAATATGCGGATGACATATATTTCATCATTCTCGGCCTTTAAACATGAGTTCATAAACACCCATGAAGCCATGGTTCAAGCTGCACACCCCTTAATATAGCTCCACACCCCTTGGTGCAAGTGGTATTGACATTTTAGACGAAGTGACTCACCCTTCGTCCCATTTCGTTGTACCACAATATCACAATTCTCAAAAATCGTTTACGTATCGAAGAAACTCGACCAACGGCTTACTCGTTCGACTAAGATGGCGCTATGGCCAAATTTCAAGTCTCTGGGTTTTATCCTGCCAAAATACTCAGCACTTTCCTGAGAAATTCTAATGAAATAAAGTTTTTGGACTACCCATGTGGCCTGTCGGACCATTTCCGTTCATCTAGACTCCAAATCCTATATATTGATACCCAAAACTCCATGACAAAATGAAACTAACTAAGCAGGAGCTTTCATCTAAGAAAGGACCCTTTAGGGACTTCCTTGGAAAGAATCGGACCAACAAGGGTGGTATATAATCAGGAAGGTCTTGCCAAGGCCGTTTCAACGGTTTGTATATAATTAGATTAGAAGCCCCTAGGAGCCACGCGCTTATGGGCCAATACATGCTTCGAATTTTCAGATTAATATATTACTTCTTAGCCTGAATATGCTTTTTCTAGGTGAGACTATGGTCTAACTAAATGCATGCCAAGGTACTTTGCTTCCATGCTGGCTGGTATTTGGTCGTCGTTAAGTTTAACGGAAAGACATGTTTTTGTTTGTTAGTAAACGTTAATTGAACCAATATAGTTTGATTAATTTTAAATCGCTATTTTAGATACCACTCTCCTAGTTCGTTCAAGTGTCGTTGAAGGTATATAAATATGAATTTACTACTGAGAGTATGGTTGAGGAAGTAGCTTTTTTAGTTTAAAGAGTAGTTCTTTATGTCATAAGTTTTCAAAGGTCTGAGACGAGTCTAGAAATACAGATGAACAAATTTGCTTTCATTACATAAAGTGAACAAGGAAAATTCTTTAATAATTTCAAAAATTATCAGACAACTTTCCAAGGAAGCTGGTTATACGTATTCCGCAACGCAAAATCTGCATTCATAATCGAACGGTGAATTATAGAAATTGTCAAGTCATCCCGACTCAAAATCTGCATACAGCTATTTCGATCTTATTAGATCTCACCAGTGCAGCTTATTTGACTCGGAGTGAATTAACAAATTTCTAATTGTTCCCCAATACAAATCGTGGTCAGTAACACTGTCTGGATAACAATCCAGAGCGCCATCCCACCAAAGATATTGGGAAACAACCAGCTTCCTTGGAAACTTCTTTGATAATTTTTAAATTATCAGAGAATTCTCCTTCTCCACTTTATGTAATGTATGAAATCGACCATGGTCGACAAGTATGTTTTCATGATTTAAAATTTGCTTTCTTCAACACTAGTAGAAATAGTATTAACTATGCAGTGAATTTGATGAGTTGTTGAATGGTTCTGTCTGAATCCAGGTTGGTGGTCTGAAAATATATCATTGAAGTATATGTCTTTTTTTAAATTTTCATTATATTCGACTTTAGGGCGCGGCGTTTTACCAGACGGTGGCTCCTTCGGATATAATGAAATGCTGAAATCTTGAGATCTTAGTTCTACATAAAATTTTTACCTAGGGAAAAAACGATTTCAAAAAAAAATTAAATTAGGGCGGAGGGTGGGTAACCCTTCCAGAAAACTTGCTCAAACTACATAAGGTATTAAGCATATTTAGGAGTGGAGAATTATTTAAGTCATTCTGTTCGTTCAGTAACAGATCAGAATTCTTATACCTGTCAATTTCTAGGGTTTCCCGAAAGTTCAATTTCAATCCACTTTTCTTTCTATGGAAAATATGGAAATATTCATCAAATGGATGATATTCATCTAGCAAATGATTGGAATAATTAGAATCTCTCTTAGTGTTTATCAAGTAGCGCTCATGTTCTTTAATTCTTTTTCCGAAATTTCTATGTGTTCAACCTATATACATTTATGATTTATTGTTTTTCTATAAATTGGCCTGAAGAATTATTTGTACGGCAAGCGATATTGAAATTATAATGAGAAAAAATTGGTGTTAGTTTTTCACTAGAATTACTAAGTTAAAATATTGAATTCATTTTCATCATCGTTGGATAGCGGAAAAACTTGTTTGATTGCTAAATTGAAATTCTTTTTATTTATAATATTGTCAATTGATTTTGGATTATATGCATTATTGGTAGCAATCTGTTTATTGATGTTGAATTCTTCATCGAAGTTGACCTGTTACATCGAAATGTTAAGTAGTCCGTGGAGCATACTTCTACAAGCTGCAATTTTATATTGGATAGGATGAACTGAAGTATTGTTTATTGTAGTATCTGTATGGGACGGTTTATGGCAAATTGAAAAATCTCATTTATGGTTAGATCCAGTTATAGTGAAATCTAGAAAATTAATCGAGTTATTCTGTTCTATTTCCGTTGCGAATTTAATATTCGGAAGTATCGAGTTAATACAATCGATAAAAATCATCAATTGTCTAGAAGTACATACAAATATATCATCTACGTATCTGAACCAATAAATACTGAATGGATGAGAGTGAATAGTTTTTTCAATATTAACCATGAATATTTCAGCTAATAATGGACTCAATATGGCCAATTTTAGGAAACGACTACAATCTTATTTTCATGATAGACCTTATAACTCTGTAGAAGACTACTCCTCTGAGCATTGATTGATCGATATGACCAAATTGAATAGCACATACATCAGCTTCGATTAAATGTTGATACTTACTCGCGGTTTAATTGTTGATAATTTAAAATTTATATATATTTACTGGAAATTTGTTTAGAACAAAATTATTTTAGTTTCAACAGCATGTGTTCTAGTAATAAGGAAGGTTTGATCATGGGAAATCCCTTAAGCCCTTTGTTATCAGAAATCTTTAGGGATAATTTAGAGAAAACTATTATGAACCACTTCAGCAGTAAATACTTTCTTTATTGGTATAGATACGTTGATGGCATCATTGTTCGCTATACTGGTACATATAGTCAATTGGATAATTTCATTACTCATATTAATTCCATACACTCCCGTATTGAATTTCCTCTAAAAACTGAAATTAATAATTCTATTAATTACTTAGATTTAACTATTACCAGAAGAAGCAACAAACACGAATTTTCAATTTTTCATAAACTATCTCATACAGATATTTCAATTCATAATACATCACTACACCCAATTTCACATAAATTAGCCGCTTATCATAGTATGATTCATAGGCTTTTCAAAATTCCGTTGTCCGAAGCTAATAGTTGTTCGAAAAGAATTGCATATACCTAATTAAACAAATGGCAGTAAATAATGGTTATTCACCCAATATGATTGACAGTCTTATTCAGAAGCAAAACTATAAAATGGCAATTTCATAAGTTTACCAATTTATATCCGAGAAAAGTACAGTATTTAACAGTTTCACATACTTGGGCAAACCTTCCAAAAACCTGAAATTGTTTCTCCATAACAAAATTTCAAAGTTTCATATAAAACCAACAATAGCATTGGAAAATTGATTAAAAACAACAAATCAAAAATTCATAGAAATGAACGTACTGGTGTTTATAGACTCAACTGTAACGATTGTGAAAAATTCTATATAGGACGTAGAATTAGAAATTTCAGAACTCGAATACACGAACACCAACGTAGCTATGTTGAGCAGAAAACTGACTCTAATTATGCGTGCCACCTTATTCAAGAAAACCATACCTTTAATCACAATTATAAGATATTACAGTTGGAAAATAGTCTCCACAAAATAATTGTTTGGAATCCCTATACATCAATAAATATAAAAATTTCGGAAACATAGTTAACGACCTTATTGAAGGAAACCCTTCTCCTTTCCTCAATATGTTCAATGTACCTACCAATAACTCTGAATGAATTGCTTATTGTTATTTAGTTTCTCTAGGAACCCCTCTTTAATGTTCAATTTTTCGTATGAACAGATTGTTTTACCATAATTAAGTACGAGATGAGGAAACGCGTTTACTCACTAGATTTTTATTTCAACCTGTGAAAAATAAGTTTTTTATCTCTTTGTAAAGTTATGTATATATTCTGTATGAAAATGTGGAGTTATGTGTTTTTATTCCTAAGTTTTACATCGTTTAGTTCTTAGAATTGTTTGCTAGATGTGTTTCTGTATCTATATTTTACATTGTTAAGTTTCGCGCTTTATCAATAAATTGTACAATTTCAAAGACAATAAAGCATATTTTGATTTGATTTGAAAAAACTTCAAGGCAATGTCGTTCTTTACCCCAGCAACATATGAGTATACGAGAACAATAAATCTTCTACAACTGCAAAGTATCCTAAATATTTCCTATATTTCCCCAATAATTGATGAGATACTGAATATTGAGCATTATTGAAAAGTATCCCGACGAGATGAAGGAAGCAGTTTATTAAATTTCCAAGCAACAAATAAAGAAGAACGATAAATTTAATCGGGAGCACAATGGCGAATTTTCCAATCGCGCTTTACCGTAAGCCCCACAATAGAATTTCCTTGATCGGAATTCATTAGAGATCGGCTAAATATCTCATATCGCAAATTCGAATCTCCGAACCCTCGATTTCTCATCACTGAATGAAAAAAGATCGAATCGATAATAGCATCACATCGCTGCGTCGAAAAAAAAACCTCTAGAAACTTTGGCTCATTATTATCCTGATCGAACGTGAAAGCGCGAGAGACCGAGAGCTTTATCATTAGGAAGTCGTCTACTAGAAATTCAAACATCCCGGAGCCGCCATTCAACAGGACTTAATGCTGATGTAGGTCGGAGTAACTCCAAACTATAAGCTGAACATACATTATAAATTGAATATTATCGTCACACCTTCCTGACTTTAATCATTTTCAATCAAGTTCTAAACTGAGTTAAACTCAAACTAAGCTAGTTCCACTATAATTAAAAAATATTATGCAACCTCACATCAAAGTTTATACTCTTACGAAATGAATACTTTTTTTTATTTTCAAAAGGGGATGACGGGAAACAGGCGAGTATTCCATCATCTACACAGAAAAAAATGTACACTGTAAGCAAGACTAGTAGCCTTGACTGAAAGCTAAGATAGACTCATATATCCGCAAAGACAACTATACTCAATTTATAATGCACGTTATTCTTATACATATCTTTATACTTCACTCATTATGATGAAAACTGAGCTTGACAATAGTATATTAATAATATATAATACTAAATAAATAATTGCTTCGCCAAATTCGACTTCCCAAAATGCAGGCGGCCGAAGGCCGCATTTTGGCAAACTTATGAAGCCGAGATAAGGAGATCGGCCCCGAATCGCGGGGCCCGAAGGGCCTCGTCGATCGTCCACGTCCTTTCCGTAGTGCTTAGGCTACGTCTCGCCTCGATCCGAGACGCCGATTTTCGATATCGAACGTTTAAAGTTTGACGTTTCTCCGAAATTCGCGAAAACGGTTGCATTCCCGACACTTAAGAACTATTTTCGCTTCACATGGTCTCGAATTCACGTGACCGCCTTTCGAGCCGACAGTTGGACGGGTCGAATTCTATCGAGAAGTTTCGGCACGGCGAGGCCCAACAAGTATAGTAGTATCCTATCGATTCCGCACGAACTACATATTGCAGTGAGCAGATGGCGCGCCCGTTCGACAGAGGCAGGGACGGGCTCAGCACTTGACGCGTCGCGTACCGTTCGACAGAGGCAGGGACAGGCTTTGCGCTCATCGTGGTTCGGGAACCTATATTTTCATCGATCTATAGTTTTCATCGATCTATAGTTTTCACGGATCTATTTAATAGGCGGGGGAGCCTCTCACTAGTAGTTCCTAAATCTAGCAAAACTTCAGTTGCGAATATGCCGAATTGATTCAAATATAGCATTGTCTTCCAGCTAAATTTATATAAGAATAACTCATTGTAAATACACGTTGACCGAAGAGAAAACTTGTGATTGAAATAACTCTAGAACTATTTGAAACGAATTGTCATTGTACTCAATTGAAAGCTAAAGAAACTCCAAATAAGTATAGTCATTTTCGTAAGAAGTATTTTCTAAATCCCAGTGCAATAATATCTATACATGAAATAAGGATGAAAATAATTATATCAATACCATGCATGAGTTAGGTTTAGAATAATTGGTGTTGTTTTCGGTATAATCTATGTTTCATCCAAGTATGTCAAGTAGGTCAATCTAGGAATATTCTTCATAAATAGAATAATATTGATGGCTTTATTATTCAAGCATTTCTTAATTTCTGAGGTACTGTACCTATGAAGTAATGATACATATATAGCCCAGATTGCTTGAAAAGATTTTTGTAAAATGACCTCTGGAAAAATCAGATTCTTCAATTGGAAAATGAAATTTAAATATTTTTTCCAAAAACCAATGTTGTACAATTTTTTTTTAATGTGTGTTTCATAATCTTCCCTCATGAGTTCGTAATTTAGTACATTACCCAGCATATCATATTACACGTAGATATATTATTTATATATTGATATTATGGACAATCACATTACCCATATCTTATCCGGGATTCGAACCTAGTACCGTCTGTGCCCTAGACAATTTCCCAACCATCACAGACGGTTGATGAAATAGATACATTCAGCTGATGCGGAAATCTCCATCTGTGCGCTAATTTTTCATGGAAGGAATATTTGAAACATCAGATGACATCTAAGAACCATGAAGAACCTATATGGTCAAGTACCAAGTCTCTGGGGTTTATCGTTACAATATGAGCAGAATTTTTCCGAAAATTACCCATATAATTAGTTTTTGGATACTAGAAGGAGCCCAGTGAACTGCCAGCCAAGCGAGCAATTTCCGTCCATCTAGAAGGTATGCTGGATTCAACTATATGAAAAACTTTGAGATAAAGTGTCATTATCATGGTACATTTAAAGCAAAAACATCTTGCGACTTGACGAATGGACCCTCTAAAGGTTTCTCCTGCCCCAGATAAAGGTCAGACCAGTAAGGGGTGGAACATCATTAATTACGTTTACGTAGACCTATCTAACGGCATATATACCATTAGGATTAGTAGCTGCATGGAGCCACATGGGGCAGATTTATAATTTTAATGTTATTTTTCGAACAAAAAGAACTCCCTAAAACTACAAGTTCCGAATATGGTTACCAATTGGGATGAACATAGTCTTATATTAATTCTCAATGTAAATCTTCAATGCTATAAGCTGCAACCTCAATAGTCCTTAGGAATTCATGTTGAAAGCATCATTATAAATAAATTACTGAAAATTATCATTTCCTCTATACGTGTTTGCCCCGTGACAGTATAATAAAAAACGGCAATTCATCGAAAAATTTACTATCCAATACTGGGGTGCATTGAACCAAGTAGTTACCTGCTTGTTGATTCTTCAGAAAAATTGCAATTTTTCGAATCTCACAATTGTCTTATGCCGTAAAACCAATAGTATGTATGAACAAGTCCACCGTAGCGAGAACTTAATCGTCTTGTCGTCAAACGGTTATTCTATAAAAATATTATAAATCTAGCCAACACACAGAATATACAATAAAACCGAAGTAAATATTACTCTGTTGATTTAAAAAAAAATATCAGGTAAGTATGTAGATTCTTCCCTGGTCATAAAACATTGAGAATAAATAAAAATTGGTTTCATAACTTGATCTTACAATATCCGCAGATCATCGATCTAAAGACTCTGTGAATTTACATAACCATGCCTTTATGACTATTTTGAATATATAATCACCTTTTAGTTCAATATTTCAGAAGCATTTAATTCCGTTTTAAGCAGCTTTATTGTTAAAGGACAGCTTTATCAGGACTCCTAGAAAACACACGGAATACCAATGGAAACAACTAAATTACCAAAATCAACAAGCTGTGCACGACTGATAGCGAATAGGAAGGTATTGAAGCGGACAACAAAGATAAATTCAGGACCCTTCGACGTTGTCTTGAACCGGGTGTTATTCTTGCTTTATAATCAATAACCAACTCTCAGTCATAATCAAGACTAAAAAGATGTACATCTGTTATTAACCTATACGAAACATCACAAGATATGATTTTTGTTGACAATATTGTAAATTATCAAGAATATTTTCAAATTTATTTTGCCTGATTCCAATTGCGTTCGCTGGTCATCGATGTCTTTCTTGGTTTTCAAATCCAGAATATTGATACAGTTATCTTTTTCTATTTCCGAAATGAATTCTATATCATTATGTAAGGAATTGATAGAATTGAAGGAGTTCAATCAGGGTTTCAGTAGAAGAGCAAACTTTAACGTCAATTTATCTATATGGATAGAGCACTCAACCTTGAAATTCATCAAGATAGCCACTTGAACTTCAAATCAACACATGCAGGTGATTCTTAGTTTACTCCAAGCTCAAAAGTTTATATCCTCTCAAACTTTATCTGTCAGAAACAGTGAAAGCAATGCTTGTAGAATCGTTAATTTATCCTCAGCTGAATTACTGCAGTATACTGTATAATGGTCACTTAATAGAAGATTTTAAATAAAAACAAATTTCAGATGACACAAAATGCATGCATAAAGTGTATTTATAGGTATAGGGTTAATAAGTATGACCAAATAACCCCCATCTCTATAAACTTTAACAAATACTGGAATATAAGGATCATGCCTCTTTGCATCCAAAGATATTCATCTTTAAATTACCAAATCTGGTTGCCCTGACTATCTAAATAAATATCGCTAGGCCAGAACTGCACACTCTCAATCTTAGACTGATTATTGTTTTCGTATAATTTTCAACCAATCAGAACGATCAAGTTAGTTAAATTACCTTGTATAATTTCGATAAAACCTGATTATACAATATACATAGAATAGCTCTACCAATCGAAAACTAACAGGACCGTCAAATTATGACGTTTATCAATAACTGTTCAAAAAAAAAAATCGATTTGGAGATTTTTACTTAATGTACTTAATAATAGTATATTATTCAACGAGCACAAAATGATTGCTATTTTTTACGAGGGTGAAGTTTGCGACACGAGTATGCAAGCGAGTGTCACAATTCACCCGAGTGAAAAATTGTAATTTTGTGCGAGTAGTTTTCAACAATAAAAATAGTTATCAAAAGCGTTGACATAACATTTTCTGTGTTCACTGAAAACTGCATACTCACGCAAACGTCAACTATTTCACTTGACATCGATTCCATTCATTTCTTTCACTCTGATAAAAATGAAATAGATAATTTATTAGAGTAAATATTCAATCAGTTGGGCATTATATTAAATATTAGTTTAATAATTTGCCTAAAAGTTATCTTAGTTACATAAAAGCTAAAAATCTAATAACAATACTATCCTAACAATGTGAATGATAGTCTCAAGTTTTGACATACGTTTTGAGTGTGACGTCATGCAGTGTATAATAAACCATTATACACACTAGTGAATAATAGGTATAATTATACTTCAGGAAGCACACGTATAATGAATGATTTATAGTACAGTCGTGGACAAATAATTGTATCAAATACAATGCGTACTTCAAAGTGAATACGGTTATACATCCCAAACTTCCTGCATAATTGCAAATCGTGTCAGTTTTACAGAATAATCTTCCCACTTCGCGGTCGGATTATTTAGACTGTCAAACTGACACTCTTTGTGATTATGCAACAAGTTATCGATGCGTAACCTGATTATTTTGAAGTACTTATAGTATTATTACTGGTTATTCGTTTCAACTTGCTAGAGCATCGAACAATGAAGTTTTCAGTTTTGCTTAGATTCATGGTATCTGCAATTCTCAATTCCAATGGTTTCAATGTGATTATTAATAAATTTGTGTCCATCTTCAGGAAGGAATATAAGAACTATTTGGTGCAGTGTATGTTACATAGATAAAATCAATGATTTTGTAATTCATTTTCACAGTTTCAATATTGTTGACTATGTATTTTGTTTGTAATTGGCAGCATGGAAGACTGCTGTTGCGAATGCATACCATTTATGTAATAATCATGTAATGCCATTACATAATAAAGCTTTTTTCATATGCTATCTATACAAATAAAAAAACTCTCACTTAAAGGATGGTTATGGATAGCACAAGGGGAGCACAATCTCTCAAAAATCCGTTTTTTCAGATCGACGCGCCCTTAAACAACTACCAATTTGAGCCACACATATCTGCACCGAGGCCAACATATTTCCGTCACACGGCCGCATGACGGCCGTACTACCAGCGCAAGAACTATAAAACAATGTAGTACTCATTCTTCGTCGTATTATACTCGTAATATAGATATAAAGAAAAAACTGTCCTCTCCTTGTTGATATTTCTTCTTATAAGAAAAACTACTAGGATGAAAATGAGGGAACTGAGGGTGGACCCATTGGAACTTTGAACGTCATTCATTCGAAAGCACCCTGATTGAGAGCGATTTAGGTTTCTAATTGTGTTTGTCGGTATCATAGGAATATAATATGGTCGGTGTCTTGCAGTGAACTCTATCTAAAATTGAGTTCACTGGTATCCTGTAATAAAACATCTCTTTCGAAAAACGTGCCATATCAGAATCCCAGAACGGATGACCGTATTGTTTTCTAGTCTATAATCAATCTCTTCTAGGCTTATGTTTTGTAGGGTTCCAAAAGGCGTAATAAAGTTTATCATACACCGGATTGGATACAATAGTAAGAACAACAGATGCACATCATACAACATGTATTTATTTGAATGGCCGAACTTGAGAATTAAAGATTGGATAGTTAAAAAATTCTCAATACTATCGATTTTTTTAGGGTAAACAGAAAAATTGCCCACCCACTAGCTATGCTCTAGTCTCCATTTCTACTATTTGCTGAGAATCCATCAGACAACGCACCGTGTCCGTCAAAAATAAAACATGAACTATCTCGCACGGTGCGGAGATGTGAAGACAGCCACATAAGAAAGTACGGGGCAATTCATCACCAAGAACACGTCGAGACACAGCAGTAGCACGGCCGTGTCTCGGTGCGGGCTCGATGCGGACACGGTGAGGACATGTGTGGCTCAAGCTTAAGGTGAATTTCGGATATAGAGTAGATAACTACTTCATTTTCGCTTATGAATTCTCCTTTTGCCAAAGTTTGAAAATAAAAAAATTTTGACTGAATTTCCCCACATTTTGTTGTAGATCAAGAAATACCCCAGATAACGAACAGTAACAAGTACTGAGGTCTTCTTCTTAACGATCAGATAAAACCCACAAGTAGTCCTTATTGAACCAGTTCAACTTATTCCAGCTGGTAGTTAAATTCAAGTTCCCCAAATATTTCACATACCTACATGCCTAAATAAATTAGATTGCATATAATAGTCCGGTCAATCTAGACCAAAAAATGAGAGTGAAGGTACATAAAATCCCAACAAGCTGAAAATCAGTGAAATTGTTCAAAATATAGTTATAAATAATATTTAAAAGTTCCCCATCTTTCCCGTGTATGGAAAAGAATTTATTCAAGGTCAAAGGTCAAAAAAATGAGTTTTTCGCGATTTTCAGCAAAATGGTGAGTTTTATCATAAAAGTACCTTGAACAAAGAAATGTCTCAATACTTTTTTTCCTACGAGCCACCAAATCTGAGATATAACGATTCAAAAAATTATAAAAGTCGTTATCGTCATAATATGCATGAGTACGCCACGTATATACATCTCTAGAGTTGTTATATATTATATATTATAATATATATATATATATATATATATATATATATATATATATATATATATATATATATATATATATTATATATATTATACTATATATATTATAATAATAAGATTTAGTTCAATGTGTTGGAATTTTGAAAAAGAGTAATTCAACTCAACAAGAAGTTATCACCAACGGCATCCGCTTTCTTCTTTCTATGTACGGAGCTCTTAAAAAAACTACCTGTTTAGATAAGCATCGATATGCATGTTTCGTTAAAAATACTAAAAATAAAAAACAAGTTCAATTAGCTTGTCTTCCTCCAACCTCATTTGCTGCTCATCAACATCTTCTTCGGGTATATTATTATTATTATTATTACATACTGATAAGGGCAGAGGGACAGGTCCCTATTATGCCCAAAAATAGAGAAATTACAGAATAATTAACCTACTAGTATGTACATTTGAAAAAGAAATGAAAATAAAATATCTCTACAACAGACCAAAATGAAAAAAAAATACAATATTATAAAATTAGAAAATAACCATTATCTACCCCGATAGAAATTTGTCCAGTCCGTTTTAAATGTGTTTGTAGATGAAGCAGATACAATGGTTTCGTAGAGATTATTCCAGCTGTCGAAAATCCTATTTGGTAGGAAGTTCTGTCTCGACCTAGCAGAAAAGTTTTCCTTCTTGAGCTTGAACTGATAACCTCTGAGACGTTCGTCGCGAGTAACGGTATACATCATGTCGAGATTTCCAAAATTGAATTTTAATATTTTAAATGTGATAATCAGGTCACCACGGTGGCGGCGAAGTTCGAAGGAAGTTAATTGAGCCATATAAAGTCTTTCTTCGTATGAGGGTCTTCTCAGTCCAAAGGGCATACGAGTAGCCCTTCTTACCAAGTGTGGCTTGGTTATCAGCTAAACCCTACAGACTGGGATTGGAAGTTGGTCAACAATATATTAGAGCCAGTTCAAGCGTTACTCCCACCTGCGGCGGAAAAACCGCTGAATGCAGTGCTAAATGTGGTTGCAAAAAAGTGGGACTGTTTCGTTCTCTGGCATGCACAAATTGTCAAGGCTGGTCGTGCTCTAATGTTGAATCACAAACAATGGAGGATTCGTTTGATTTCGACGAAGTGTCATGCGATACTGAATAAGAAGAAGAAGAAGGAGAAGAAGAACAAGAAGAAGATCAAGAAGAAGAACAAGAAGAAGAACAAGAAGAATTTGAAACTTACGAATCAGGCGAATGAACTTCACCACTTTTTTTTAATTTACATCGCTTTTATCTTTTCCAATCTTTGAAAATTTCCGTTATTTTGCAATAGTTTCACATTAAACAGGAAAACAACTGACCCATGGAGTATACCTATTGGGAAAACGATGTTAAAAAAAACTCGCTAAGTACACTACCTCATAGGTGGCGTGGAAACGTGTACATATTATGACGATAACAACTTTTATAACTTTTTGAATCGTTATATCTAAGAAACGGTGGCTCGTAGGAAAAAGTATTCAAACATTTTTTATAGATAATTTTATGATCTACAATTTTTGTTTGAGGCACATTTATGATAAAACTTACCGTTTCGCTGAAAATCGCGAAAAACTCATATTCTTGACCTTTGACTTTGAATACATTTTTTTCCATACACGGGAATGATGGGGAACTTTTAGATATTATTTATAATTATGTTTCAAACAATTTAACTGATTTTCAGCTTGTTGGGATTTTATGCACCTTCGAATGTCTAAATTGACCGGACTATTGATATCTGTGGAATTTAACCATAATTCAGTCATCAGCTGGTGAATAAATTGTACTTCCAAAGAGCGTCCTGCGTTATTATCAAATATTTGTGAAACCATAGTGTTTGAGTATTAGTATCAGTTTTCAATAATGATCGCCTTCATTAATTATTGAAATGTCAAATTATTGTGAAATGCACTACTTGGAATTAAACAATTACTAATCCTCTACTGAATTCCATTATTACTTCAAAAAGATAAGTAAAATTCCCATTTTAGATGAACCCTACAACATCCAACTATAGAAAGTTAATCTGTATTGAAATTTTATGAATTAGTACGGAATACGAATAAGTATGGGGAGTACAAATAAGTTCATGACCAGAATAGAAAGTTTCCAGTTTATTTCCATCTCGAACGTGAGCTTAACACATCGAATCCAAATTATAAAAGCGAAAATCGAATCTACATTTTCCACTTCATCTCGAATATGGGTCACGGAAATTGGGAAAGCTGGGAAACAGAGATATGCGTCGTTTTTGGTAGCAGCCGCATACACGACTGATATAGCCTAATTATCTAGATTGCGCTTTCGCATGTTCTGAGGTGTTATTTTTACGGAATATTAATTCTCTACGCAGAAAAAGAGAATTTTACATTATATACATCGATCTTGTTCATCATGCTCTAGAACCTAATTTACAATGATAGGAATTATTTCATCTGAAGTAGCAGAGTCCCAAATACAACTATAAGACTTAGAACGAAGACACGAGATGCTGTCGAGACTATCTTACATTTAAAGTGGAACTGGGCGGGGCATGTTGCCAGAATGAAGGACAATCGATGGACAAAGAAGATAGCAGAATGGCGTCCAAGACAGGACGCATATCGTAACAGAGGACGACCACCTACCCGCTGGAGCGATGATATGAGAAGAACAGCCGGAAACTGGATATTGGTTGCACAAGAACGGGGGAAATGGAAGCATTTGAGAGAGGCTTTTGTTCAGCAGTGGACAGTATAAGCTACAGAAGAAGAAGAAGAAGAAGCAGTTTGCGAAGGTGTATTTTGATTAATTCTAAAAGAATTTACTGCTGGATAAAAGACACCATATTAATTTGAAATTTCATATATACAGGTTGTCCTAATTGCCATGGGCCAATATTGCTATCTCGGTAACTATAATAACTACAAGGTTGGTCAAATTAGATGAAATGTGCAGTTTTTGAAAGAAATTGACAATCCAATTTAAGATTTTTTGAAAAAAATTTCTATCTCGAGCTATGGGGTTTTTTCGAAAAATTGCTCTAAACTATTTGATCGAATATCTCAAAAAGTATAATTTTTTACAAAAAAATGGTTGAAAAAGTTTTTCGCATTTTAAACGTTCTTCAAGCTGGTGTTTTTAAAGGAAATTTGGATCGTCTAGTTTTCCAGATTTCACACTCAACTTTTTTTTTATAAATACGGCATTTTTCATTACAAATTTTAGAAATACTTTTTTTTCTGATTTCAACGATGTATCACACGTCCATATTCATTAGTATTTAAATGGTAAAAAACTAGTATTTAAGTTTTTTGGCACTATTCATTTTATCATAGGTTTAATCATAGAGCAAAGAAAAACAATTGCTTATAATAGACTATGATCCGTAATACATGTCGTGGCAAAGTAAGTTTAAACCAACATGGTAGCGTTTTCCAATGGTGAAAAATTAGATTTATTTTTTTGTTATGCAAAAGCATTTCGAAGTGCTGAAAGAGCTCTTCAAATGTATCAAAATTCGTACCCCCAAAGGCGCTTACCGAATAGAATAATTTTTACAAGGCTAGAGCGAAATCTGCTACTTTACGGATCATTTAATGATCCTTCAGAATGGGAAACAACTGTAAAGGCAAAGAATGGGAAAGATGAAGCAAATAAATTAGGTATGTATCATCCACTTTGAATTTTGGCAAAAGTAACTATGAAAAAAAGGAAGTTTTAAGGTTTATTACATAACTTGAATTTAATTAAATGGTAAAAAGTTTGAATGTTTAAAAACTTAATAAACAGTTTCTTTCATTACACGCTGCCACAGTATGTTTATGTTATTGAAATAGGCAATTGTTTTATTGGTAGTCTAAGCCACCTCTGATGTTCTCATTTTTTTAACTCAATACAACTTAAATTTTGGCTTTTTATCATTAAAATGCAAACAAATATGAACGTGTGATACATCGTTAAAGTCAGAAAAAAAAGTTTTTTCGAGAAATTAAATAAAAAATACAGGTCCGTATTTAAAAAAAGTAAGTTGATAGGAATATCTCGAAAACTAGACGAACCAAATTTCCTTAGAAAATACCAAATTGAAGAACGTCTAAAATGCATAAATTTTCCTTATCACTAATTTGTCTGTAAAAATTATACTTTTTGAGATATTCGATCAAATAATTTTGAGCAATTAATCGAAAAACCCCCGTAGCTCGAGATAGAATTTTCATTTTTCAAATATGAAACTAGACTTTCAATGTCCTCCAAAAACTGCACATTTTGTCTAATTTGACCAACCTTGTAGTTCTTATAATTACCGAGATAGCAATATTGGCCCATGGCAATTAGGACAATCTGTATATATATATATATATATATATATATATATATATATATATATATAAATATATATATATATATATATATATATATATATATATATATATATATATATATATATATATATATATATATATATATATATATATATATATATATATATATATATATATATATATATATATATATATATATATATATATGTGTGTGTGTGTGTATATGTATATAACAGGGTGTCAAAAAAATACTTGGATAACGTTTGACGACAGACTTCTGACGTCAAAATAGGTCGATCTAAGCCGACTTAGTTGTGTCCAAAATTGTCTCGTTTAGCC
>JARQZK010000014.1:865000-927500 GCA_030704885.1 Cynegetis impunctata | reverse complement strand
GCTGTTTTAAACACACAACTAGATATCTCATAGAGACCAAGAAGCTGTCGGCGAGTAACTCAATAATACCAGTGCTACAACTAGATAGCTCAAGATGTCTTGGTATAAAATGTGCATTTTCGTAGTTATCTATTTCTTGTCACTATTTAAACGAGTTTGGTTGCTCGTATTAGATATCTAGATGTTGCATTGAAAAAAGCATGAAAAATAGGTCAGCTTTTGACTGGATAACTCAAAATGCATAAAATTCGAGTTATCTAGTTGTTGCACTAAGGGGGCGATATATATATATATATATATATATATATATATATATATATATATATATATATATATATATCGGGTTTTTCGAAAAATTGCTCAAAAATATTTGATCGAGTATCTCAAAAAGTATAATTTTTACAAAAAATTAGTGAGAAATTTTTTTTTTGCATTTTGGACGTCCTTCAAGCTGGTTTTTTTTGAGGAGATTTGGTTCGTCTAGTTTTCGAGATATCACATTCAACTCTGTTTTTAAAATACGGACCTGCTTTGTCATTCCAAATTTTAAAAAAACGTTTTTCGAAAAATTGCTCAAAAATATTTGATCGAGTATCTCAAAAAGTATAATTTTTACAAAAAATTAGTGAGAAAATTTTTTTTTGCATTTTGGACGTCCTTCAAGCTGGTTTTTTTTGAGGAGATTTGGTTCGTCTAGTTTTCGAGATATCACATTCAACTCTGTTTTTAAAATACGGACCTGCTTTGTCATTCCAAATTTTAAAAAAACTTTTTTTTCTGATTTCAACGATGTATCACATGTACATAGTCGTTTGTATTTAAATAGTAAAAAACTAGTATATAACTTTTTTCGCACTTTTTTGGCACCTTTTTCATTTTATCATAGGTTTAATCATAGACCACAGAAAAACAATTGCTTATAAAAGCCTATTATCCGTAATATATGTTTCGTGTCAAAGTAAGTTTAAACCAACAGCGTTTTCCAATAATGATAAATTAAATTTATTTTTTTGTTATGCAAAAGTATTTCGAAGTGCTGAAAGAGCCCTTCAAATGTATCAAAATTGTTACCCCGAAAGGCGCTTACCGAATAGAATAATTTTAAGGCTAGAGCGAAATTTGCTACTATGCGGATCATTTTATAATCATTCAGAACGGGGAACAACTGTAAAGGCAGAGAATGAAGAAGATGAAATAAATGCATTAGGTATGTTTCATCGACTTTGAATTGTGGCAAAGGTAATTTTGAAAAATAAGGAAGTTTCACGGTTTATTACATAACTTGAATTCAATTAAATGGTAAAAAGTTTGAATGTTTAAAAACTTAAACAGTTTCTTCCATTACACGCTGCAATAGTCTGTTTATGTTATTGAAATAGGCAATTGTTTTATTGGTAGTATAAGCCTCCTCTGATGTTCTCATTTTAAAACTCAATACAACTCAAATTTTATATTTTTATCATTAAAACGCAAACAAATATGATCATGTGATACATCGTTAAAATCGAAAAAAAAGTTATTTCAAGAAATGGAATAAAACATACAGGACCGTATTTAAAAAAAATTAAGTGGATGGTAATATCTCGAAAACTAGACGAACAAAATTTCCTTAGAAAATACCAAATTGAAGAACGTCTAAAATGCATAATTCTTTTTCTTTACTAAATTTTTGTGAAACTTATACTTTTTGAGATATTCGAATCAAATAATTCTGAGCAATTTTTCGAAAAACCCTCGTAGCTCGAGATGAAATTTTTTTTTCAAATATGAAACTAGAAACTAGATTTTCAATGTCCTCCAAAAACTGCACATTTTGTCTAATTTGACCAACATTGCAGTTTTTGTAATTACTGAGATAGCAATAGAGGCCCATGGCAATTAGGACACCCTGTATATATATCTTCGTATGTATGTATGTATGCATGTATGTGCTTATATATTTTGAAGTTTTTTACATGATAAAGGGCGCAATTTTGAAGCAATACGGTTGGAAGTTTGTATCTATGTAGTTTCGTAAAAAATCTTAATTGAATGAATAAGTTTTTCAACCTAAATACGTTATGAAGACATGCTTTACTAATGCAGCTCGCTGCGATAGAGTTTCTTCAACTTGGTACTTAACCGATGAAGACTTCCTCATATAATTTCATTGAACTGAATATAAATCTAGGCAATATATTCTTATTCACAATAAAGTGTCAACATTATTGTTTCAGAAGTTAACCTATTATCTTGGTAAAGAAAGACGATAGATGTATGTAGCGGGACAAACATTTCAACCGAAGTTCCTCTCGCTTATTTCATGTATTAGGCACCATCAATTAATAACGTTATTGAATCAAGAACAATAAAATATCAATTCATAAATTTTTTGTAAGTTATGGAAATGAATATTTTGCAATTAATTATCATAAAAATGTGAACTAATCACGAAATTATTCAGTAGGACATATATGTTTGTGATAAAATTTTATGAATCTCGAAAAAACTGCATAGATGTATTGTTTCTTCTAGTTTTTGCTGGTACATATTTAAATTTTCAATAAAATTCACCTGAAAGAAATGTTGCAATGGATATTAATAAAAATCAAAAATTTTTAAACTTTTGTTTACTTCAATTATTCATTCTGATAACTGATTATCTATTTTAAAAATATATACCTATATATTAATACATTGATAGTCTGAAAACCAGAAACACTGGTACTTTTTCACCTCTGCCATCATCATCACTATACTCAACTTCTGCTGAATCACCAATCAATAAGATAATATATAAAAAACGTCAGAGGAAAATAACATAAATAAGAGAGTTTATGAGTGTTATAACACGCATGGCTTTCTAAGCAAATTCGCAAATATGAATAGAGCTGACACATCTGCCTACCAAAGCTGTTGTGACAGTTTCACAATTTTTAGCAAACCTTTCACTCGTCAAGTGTCTAGATTATATTGTGCTATAAGAAACTTGTTCTAAAAACCATGTTAATATTTGAAGAAATTAGATCTACTAGAAGATTAAAAGTAAAAGCTTTCGGTTATTTCAACAAGTTTTTGTGGTTTTCTCTCATTTCTATGTGCCTATTCATCAAAGACAGATGATAGTGACTAGCTATAGCAAGCCCATTAAGGAAAAAGTAGTAAGAGGATATCATCATCACAAACATTTTTGTACATAACACAAAGAGTATTCTCTATGAAATCAAATTGACAGAATGAATTAATGTCGGAAATTCTATTCACCCATTTGCGGCCTTTAATTCTCGAGATGAATGATTAAGTCCGATTCATTTAAGTAAAGTCCATGAAGCACTATTATAAATCACAGTTAGCAAAAATATAGGGCGGCATTTCAGGAAAATCTGAATTTAATGTCATTAATCCTTAAGTTCACGAAGGAATTACAGTTTTGTACGATAGTGGTGATTTAAAATAGATGAATACCAGAAAACTTGAAAAATTTATAGTCCACTTAAAAAAGTTGACAGAGCTGCGTTCATAAATTGATCTGATAAGACACGATTACAACTGGATGCAGTAGTTGAATAACTCTGCCGACATGAAAACTAGGCTGATTTTCTCATTATTCGATGAATTCTCCCGAAAAACTGTGCCAAATGTAGACCGAAAATGCAGAATTCCGTCTAGAGGAGAAATACTGATATGAAGATGTCTACGCTACGAAAGTGGCAGTATAGTAATTCGGCCGCGATTCGTATTGGGGAACTGAATCAAGTAAGCATCACTGAAGAGATCTAATAAGATAGAAACAGTTGCATTCAGATCTTGAATATTGAGACTTGACGTTTTCTATGCTTCACTGTTGCACCGTGAATGAAGATATTGCGTATAGTAGCTCAATTAGACCGTGAGCTAGCGCACATGAATTTGGAGTCATAGATAAATGTCTGGCATTTAGAGGTATGAAAAGTGTGATTCAGTTGATGAAAATAAGGCTGGTTTGAAGGGCCGACCCGTGTTCGAAAGTTTGGAAAATTAATTTCCTTTTGCATAAATAAATTAATTTTTCACTGATCTCAAAGTGTCTGGCATTTGAATCAGAAATAGACATCAATGAGTAACTCCCTATTTTCAAATGCCAGACGGTTTCAAATAGTCGAAAGGGTGATTCATAGGGGTGAAGTTGCAGAACGTAAAACAAAAATTCATCGTTTTCTTTTTGTCTGGCAATCGAAACAATGAAAATTATCGTCATGAAAATAATGAAAAAAAATTGCCAGACGGTTTCCAGTGTTCGGACTCGAGTTTCTCTGTGGAAAATTATGTGAAAATTTTTTACATTTTTCAATGATCTTAATGTACAAAATAAGAGAGCCATTGTGTTTGCGGTATCATAAAATGTTATTGATTTTACGCCAGACAAATTGGCCGGTTCGAAAATTTATAAATCTATAAAAAAGTTGTTAAATAATTCATAAAAATTTCATTGATTTATTTTTGTCCGGCATTCTGTATTTGAATTAGAAATAAGCCTAAAAACACAATTTATAAATGCCAGACAAGTTGAGCTGTTCGAAAACGTATAAATAATTAATTAAATAATTAATATTAAAAATTAAAATGAAAAATTTTTTTTTTTAAATTTAAGCGATTTAGTTTTGTCTGGCATTTTGCATTTCGATTGAAAACATATTTTTATACCTTAGATTGAAATGCCAGACTAATTGGGTTGTTCGAAAATTAATAAAAAATTGAATTAAATATTGGTAAAAAAAATAATGAAAAATTTCAGTATTTTTTTTTGTTCAATCTAATTTCTCTTTTCTTTTCGAATTTTTTCTTAAATTATGAGCTATTGCTACTCGAGATACTATTTTTGTCCTAAAGTTTCCCGAATTTGATGCTGTCAACGGAAGTAATTTGCCAATGAAATCTGAGAATTAAGAAAAAACTCTTTAAATTTAAATAATTCACATTTTAAATCATATTCGAGTTAAGAAATATAATGGCAGGAGAATATTTTTCGAAACATGAATTAAATAACTAAAATTTGCTTTTTAAAATTAACAAATAATTGAAAATACACTCACAACTTAAATTGAAATTGTCATTTCACTATTATCTTTTTATTTATATTTGTTGTTTTTTATTTCAGGCTTTTATTTTTCCTCCCATATTCTGACTACCTTGCACTTGCACATTATATTCATTGCTTATTATACCCCTACACGTGTTTGTTTAAATTTTTTGAACGAAGAACATAATTATTCAAAAATCATAAAATTATGTAATTTCATCATTTTATTCTTGAAACAGGTCAAATAAATACATAACGGTGTAATGGAGTGTTCCCAGAATTTCATGATAACTAAATTTTGTTTCTTCGATATTTTGGTCTGGGAATGAGATATCGAGATACGATTTTCACTTTTTTTGGTGTCATAACAGTACATTTTTGTGGAAAAAAAGTCAGGTCATTGCATTTAATTTTTCAGAGAAATTGGAAATTTTCTGTTAGTATATCAAAAAACGCGCTCTAGAGGTATCACTAAAAACTTGACATATCAGGGATATGATGTGTTTGAGAAAACAATAAATGTTTGTCCCAACGAGACCAACTTTGTTAAAATCCGTTCAGTCATTCAGAAGATGTTTATTTAAAAAAGCATCGATTCACTCCCCACCACTTCATTTCAATAGATACGTCAAAAAGTGTCGAACGAAAATTACTCGAATGAAGTTACGGTCCCTGGCGGCCATCTTGGAAACCTGAAAATAATTTCTAGGATTTTCTGTTGGCCACTTTCGTTATAATATTTTTTACCGCAAGTCTCTACGACGAATAGTTTACAAGATACAGCACTTTGCATTCTTATCTGGCCACCCGGTACATAACAATATAAAATAGATCGACATTGCAACGCAAAACTATTCACTCAGGATTCACTAGATTTATTAAAAACTTTTATTCATGTATTTTTTCATTTTATAAATTTTTAGGTCGGAAATAGTAAGTAGTAAGTACGTTTCCCGAGTACTAACAGCTTATAATATAGGGGAAAAGCCGAAAATAAATGAGAAATTAGATTTTTTCAAAACTTTTTTTATTCATTTATATACTATTCATTATATACTACTATATATATAACAGCCCAACTTATCTGATATTTTTAATTTAAGTTTAAAAGTTTATTTTTCTTTGAGAAACAAGTCGCCAGACGAAAAAAGCACTGAAATTTTCAAAAATTTGTCGCAATTATTTAATTTGTTTTTTTTTAAATTTTCGAACAACCCAACCAGGCTGGCATTTCAAGCAAGGTAATAATATACTACTCCATAAAAAATTGTAAATGACGGACATAAATAAATGGTGTATTAGACAAAAAAAGGAAATTTTTCATTATTTTTTGCTATCTTTTCAATTAATTCATACATTTTCGAACAGCTCAACTTGTCTGGCATTTGTATATTGTGTTTGTAGTTGTATTTCTAATTGAAATACAAATTGCCAGACAAAAATAAATCAATGAAATTTCAATTTTTTTTTTTACGAATTTTCTTTCGTCTGGCACCATTTTTCCATTTGCCAATTTGTCTGGCAATTTTTTTGTGACGGGAAATGTGTGTATCAACTTTAAGTATTCAAATTACCAGACGAATAGTGATCACTGAAAAATGTAAAAAATTTTCACATAATTTTCCACAGAGAAACTCGAGTCCGAACACTGGAAACCGTCTGGCAATTTTTTTTCATCATTTTCATGACGATAATTTTCATTGTTTCGATTGCCAGACAAAAAGAAAACGATGAATTTTTGTTTGTCGTTTTGCAACTTCACCCCTATGAATTACCCTTTCGATTATTTGAAACCGTCTGGCATTTGAAAATTGAGAGTTACTTATTGATGTCTATTTCTGATTCAAATTCCAGACACTTTGAGATCAGTGAAAAATGAATTTATTTATGCAAAAGAAAATCAATTTTCCAAATTTTCGAACACGGGTCGGCCCTTCAAACCAGCCCTATTTTCATCAACTGAATCACACTTTTCATACCTCTAAATGCCAGACATTTATCGATGACTCCAAATTCATGTGCGCTAGCTCACGGTCTAAATACATATAACCATAGAGGCGACAAGCCAGCCTGAAACTTGTTAGCTTGGGTGAGGGAGAGAGAATCTGAAGGTTAGGCTGTCTATGTTTACGTCTGATACGTTTGAAGCACAGCCGTGAAGGACAGAAAAACCCTGCGATCGTCTCTCTCTTTCGCTCCCACTGAGTTTCGAGACTGACGTTGCCACTTACAGAACGGCCTATGGCTTGTCGCCTCTATCTATAATATCTCTATGAGCTCAATACATATGACCATCCTTGGTAACTGTTATCAAGGAACGAGCTTGAAAAATTTGTTATGAAATTATGAGGAATTTGTCAATATCTGAGGAATAGTCGAAGAAAAATTTCTCGACAAAACGTGACATTTTGAAATTTATTCAGAATGAAGTTGTCAAACTCAATCATGTTGTCTTAGTTATTGATAATCGCACTGGAGTCAAAAAAAAATTCAGTTATAATATCACAAGAGCATCGAAAATAATCGATTATACTTCCGAGTCACGAGACGTATTTTGCGAAACATCTGCGAGAGCGCAGCTCGAGTGATTTTTAAAGAAAATACGTAGAGTGACGAGGTAAGTATAACGATTATTTTCGATTGCTCGAGTGGTATTGGTCACGATTAAATAACGAATAAAAAATATAATTTTTGACAAAACTCAAAACATCGTCAATATGAAAACATTCACATTCTGACAAGAGGCGAAACACCAAAACGATTATATCACGTCGTCAAGTGTATATTCACTTATCAATCTTCTTCTTCTTTAGCCTGTTGACGTCCACTCCTGAACATAGGCCTCTTCCATATCGATCTCTGCTGGGCTAACTGCATCCAGTTTCCCCCTGCGTGGCGTCGGATGTCATCTCGCCATCTTGCCTGTGGTCTTCCAATACTTCTCTTGGATTGTCGAGGCCTCCATTGTAGAAGGATTTTAGTCCACTTTATATTGTCTCTTGCTATGTGACCTGCCCACTGCCACTTAAGACGAAGCACTCGTTCCACCACATCCACGACCCCCGTTCTCTTTCTGATTTCCTCATTTCGGATTTTCTCTCTGAGGCTGACTCCCAGCATCGCACGCTCCATCGCTCGCTGGCAGACTCGGAGTCGATTTGCACTGTGTATCGTTAGTGTTACAGTTTCGAGCCCATAGGTAGCGACGGGCAAGATACATGACTCATAAACTTTTCTCTTGAGGTTTATAGGGATGCGTGGTTCCCGGAGAATATAGCTAAGCTTGCCAAACGCCGCCCAGGTCAAGCCGATACGTCTAGTGATTTCGGCCGTCTGGTTATCCTTTCCTAACTTGATGTCATGTCCCAGATACACATACTCATCGACTTCCTCGAGAGTATGATTACCGATGGTGATCACTATATTGCTCGGACTCATGATTTTCGTTTTCTGAAGATTCATTTTCAGATCAATACGCAGTAGTTATGCAAAATTCACAGATTCTATTGGCTTATTCATACATGAGTTATATAATCAATAGTAATACTATAAGTAAATCAAAATAATCAGGTTAAACATCGATAACTTGTTGGATAATTATAAAGATTGTCAGTTTGACATTCTAAATAATCCGACCGCGAACCGGAAGGATTATTTTGTCAAATTGACAAGATTTGTAATTATGCAGGAAGTTTGAGATGTATAACCGTATTTATTTTGCAGTACGTATTGTATTTGATACGATTATTTATTGAGTAAATTGAGTAAAAATCTCCGAATCGACTCATTTTTGAACAGTTTGTGATAAACGTCAAAATTTGACGGTCCTGTTAGTTTGTGTATTGTTGTATATTGATGTCGATGTGGTTACTATGAAATAGTTATTTAATAAACTAGTTTATTAATGACAGCGATTAATGGTTGAGATATTTTAACGCGTGAGCGGAGCGAGCGCGTTAATAGTTCGAGACCATTAATCGCTACATTAATAAACGAGTTTATTACAAGATTTTTCCGTCGACCTCATCATGAATTGAGTATAAATTCTTGATTGAAATAAAATTTTATTTTGCATGACAGATACACTTGACACAATATAAATTTCTATGTTCATTTCGATATATTTATATTTATGCTCCCGATGGAACAATTTGAGAAATTCATAGATGGAATATTAGACATGTAACATTCTGAATAGTTCACATTACCTACAATATCCGATAAGGAATATGTGAAACTGGTGGAAGCTGAAGTGTTATTTCCTTTCGAACGATTATTGCATAAAATTTTTTCCGCAGTATCTACTTTATTTTGTATAGAGTTAAATTTTTCGATTTGTATTATGAATTCCTTTTCTCTGTGGAATATCAGTACAGACACAGAATAATTCAACTATTCCGTGCTGAATACTTCTGTGTTTGGTTGCCCATGACAATCATACATTAAAATAGGAGAAATTGCACATTAAAATGGGTCATTAATGATCAATTTCGTGTACGTTAAAGTAAGCTTTTATTTAGAGGTCGACGGAAAATTAAATTATTGTAAAATTTTCGATTGGCAGAGCTATTCTATGTATAATCAGGTATCATCGAAATTATACAAGGTAACTTAACTAAATTGATCGTTCCGATTGGTTGAGAATCATACGAAAAAAATAATCGCTGTAATTTTCATAATTGCATTATATTTACATGGGATTGTTGAGGAGGGAAATATTCAATATAATAGTTCGGCCGAAATTTGTATTGGGAAAGAATGAAAAATATGTTAAGTTAATCTAAGTTGAGTATGCTGCACTGAAGAGATCTGATAAGATAGAAATAGCTCTATGTAGGTCTTGGGTCTTTCTATAATTCACTATTGCGTCGCAAAATACATATAACCAGTTCCCTTGGATGATTGTTTACGAATTTTCGGTTATTGAAGATTTTCCTTGTTTACTTTATGCGATATATACCTATATTGTTCATTTTCGTTTCTTAAATTAAGGATAACAATCTAGTTTCAATGTTTTTTTGTAATGTACTTTCCCTATAAAACATACTCATAGGAATAAGGATATCCAAACATTATCAGAATTTCAAGACGATATATCTAAGCACATACGAGAGAATATTCAAAATACTTTCACATGAATTCTCAAAGCCATACTAATACAAACGAGTAAATCATTTCGTATCTCATTTCAACACTAACTTGAAAACGTTAAAGTTACATGCGTTGTGAGTAGATCGCACAAATGTAGGCATCAGTTTGTCGAGAAAATACAATTTCATGATTTATTCGAGGAAAAACTGACACAGAATTTGATAAATTCTCCCCAAAGGGGCCCTAAGTTTGTTCAGATATTTTCTGAAAAAAAGAGAAATGGAGAAATTATTTGTAACTTTAGTTTATTCATGAAGAACTCAAACAGTTTCTAACGTGAATTATGGTTATGCAGCAAACTTTCGCGTTTCAATCAACTAGGTGCTTCAGAATTACGGAGGTGGACAAAAAAGTTTCCAGTCATAACATGTAAATTGCAATACTCGTTGAAACAATTCTGCCTAAATAATCACACATATGTTGAAAAAAACACAAATAATGAGTTTATTAGTATACACAAAAACTGATAAATTATGTATTTTCATGATTATAAAAAAAACTTGAGATCTTTACTCCTGATTATTCGAATAAGGAAAAAAACTAGTGAGCGCAGCAGAACTTCTTCACTGAGATCATATTTTTTGCACGAAATGCATCTAGTCGAGATGTGATTCTAAACGATTGAAATTTGAAAATTTGAAGAATCAATCAAAGAACTGAATTGAAGGGTAGAATATAATTTATTTCAGTAAAAAAAATTGCGAAGTGCATCGTGATTGAGGATTTGTAAAAGCAGTTTGGGATGCGATTTGAACCGAATAAACCCCGCTCAGTGCAGCAGGACTGAGGAAAATGGTTGAAACTACCAAAAGAAACTTCCTCGACATTAACCCAATCTACGAACTAAGTTTGAACTCTTTAACTCGATCTGCAGAACCTGTGGACATTGGCAAATTTTCAAAAACCACGAAAAAACAAGGAATATCTACGTAAAATAGACGGAAGTTGGAAAAATGTAACCAAATTTTGAAAGTTTTGTTCTGCCTCGGAAACCACGCCAGATACCAAATTTCATCTCATTTGGTTTGGTGCGAACTGCTGGATATGTTAATATGTACCAGAAAGGATATTTATATGAAAATCAGAAATATTCACTCAAAAATGGCAGCGGTTGCAGAAACTTAACCAAAGTTTAATAGCTTCATTCTTCAACGAAAACAATACCATATTTCAGCTCATTTGACTAGTAGAGATGACAATATATACCGGGAATATATATAAATATATATATATATATATATATATATATATATATATATATATATATATATATATATATATATATATATATATATTTATATATATATATATATATATATATAAATATATATATATATATATATATATATATATATATATATATATATATATATATATATATATATATATATATATATATATATATATATATATATATATATATATATATATATATATATATATATATATATATATATATATATATATATATATATATATATATATATATATGGGTTGATTCTCAGTACTTAATTATTTATATTATCTGGGTTTTTGGATTGGCAGTGTACGTGTGAATAAATATACAAAACTTGATAATGACGTTTCGGAGATGTGTTCCTTCTTCAGTATGTTTAAAACCTGACAATCTCTAATTAAAATATAACTAACACGAACATTTAAGTAATATATTTTAAACACATATAACAGGTCTGGTAATTAAAAATGGTATCTTAAAATTGATTTCTCATTACGTCGTCTATTGTCAGTTAATGCCTTGTCAAACTTTAATTAGAGATTGTAAGGCTCTAAACATACGGAAGAAGGAGACACATCTGCGAAACGTATATGATTACATATATATATATATATATATATATATATATATATATATATATATATATATATATATATATATATACATATATATATATATATATATAATTATTTATTCGAATTGTTGCTGCCTGTGATCTATTTTTAATCTCTTGATAATTATTCGCAATAACAGGCTGGTTGAATCTTAAAAAACTCGATTTTATTAAAAAGTTGACGTTTCACTACGACATTTGTAGTTTATTAAAACTTTTGAATATATATATATATATATATATATATATATATATATATATATATATAGATATATATATATATATATATATATATATATATATATATATATATATATATATATATATATATATATATATATATATATATATATATATATATATATATATATATATATATATATATATATATATATATATATATATATATATATATATATATATATATATATATATATATATATATATATATATATATATATATATATATATATATATATATATATATATATATATATATATAATCAGACATGAAAAAATTTTTTAAAACTCGTGGTCCAGAAAGTTTTAAACGGTTAGAAAGCTATTTCCCTATCAGACTGCTAAAAAAGTATGTATTTTATAGGAAAATTCGACTAAAAACACCTTCAAAACAGTAACGTTAATCGCTGCACAACCTAGTTACACTAATTACACATATAATAGTTCTCATATCTAATTCATAAAGAGTGAGATAATAATACCACTATCGCGAGAATTCGGAGAATGAGTCAAAGGTAGGATCATCTAGCTTCATTACAGAGGAGCATCGCTTGTCAAATTTAATTCTTGAAATAATATCCACATGCTAAACTTGCTCCCGTTGAAACCAATGATTAATTATAAAACGAATTGATGGATGATACAAAATGGGTCAATTTATATTCCTAAAAAAAAGCGCCAGCCGCAGAACTCTCTCATTGAAATTAAACTTGCTGATTACACTCGCCTCGACTCGCAAAAATAAATTTTCAACCTTACAAAAGGTCAGAGAAGTTGCTGAGGTTTGAAAAGCATTTAAAAATCAGTTCCCGCCTTCCTAAACCTTATGAATTGCTTTAGAAATCTGAAATCAAAATTAGCCTAGACATTAGTTGCAGCCAGAAGAATATTTGCCATCACAGCACCCGTTCCCTCCTTATAATGCTTGACAGAACACTCTCGTCAAGGAGCACTTAACAAAAATAGCACAGAAACATCATTACATAAACACTATGTGGAACAACATGGGGATCATCAGCGTCTACCTTGTGATTATCAGCTCTGGTTCTCATCTTCCCAGCAGCTTACTATTGTGTGCTAGTATTATTTAACAGCCCCCATGCACACATCAATATCAATCAATATCAATATCCAGCTCAATAACATAAAGAAAATATATGCAGTTGTCATTAAATCTACCCCTACTGAATGACTACCAGTTCTTAGCCACAACCCGCCTCTAAATCTGCGCCGTATGAACGCTCTTTCAAGAAAGTACAACAAGATCTTGACCAACAGAAACCTTCCGATACATGATGATATCAAATATGCCAACCATAACCACCTCGGATCTAAAAAGCCACCTGCCAAAACAGCAGAAACTGCCACAGCAAATTATTAAATTATTTCAGCATGGACAATGTCTGGTGCGAATAATGGACATCCAAGCAAAATAACCAAATGCAATGCACTACCCAAAATCTATTAGACCACAAGTTACCTCATAACATATTGTCTTCTCTGAACGGCATTCTTACCCAGGATGGTAGATGCGCTTTCTCCTTGTATAAATGGGGTATAAAACCAACTCTCTTTTGCGAGTTTGGCGAAAACCAACTTCGGAGCATATTACAGGAGAATTTCTTAAAACAGCCTATGAGGGAACACGTGAAGGTTTCCTGATAGCGACCCCAGAATCGTTAGCTTACATCTTATCATTATTGCGACGGCAAATGTTAGGTTGTAACTCTGTAATCAATAAAATGGCAGTCTCTAATACTCAGTGGACGAACTTCATAAGCTTTTCATTCTAACACTCACTAATAAATATTGGATTGTGAAAAAAGATCCAGTTATCATATCCTGTTACAGCTCTACTGTATCTCAAAAGGAAGAACTCTACATGGATATCATGCAACCAATATTCACGATGACCTATGATCTTTGGAATACAGATATTCATGTTGTAATTCCCACTTATAATGATTTGACAGCCATGAAGAATCATTGCGCTTGATTGATTCAAAATTTTCAGACTTCCATAAATTATATCTACGATCCCATATCTTTTAAATATCTTAAATTTACTCTACATAAAAATTATTAAATTTTTTTTAGCGAACTATATGCTACATCTATGGAACTACATTACATTCAAGAACAGCAAGAATTATTATCCCAAAAAAAAAAATTCTCATTCTATCCGATAGTCAATCCGCCCTCCTTTCATTGAAGAATTTTTCTTCAGATAGCTCCTTCTCATTTGTACATAAAAATATTCTAACGTCTTCAAATTTTCTGATTCAAAATCATATTCATGTTCAATTCGTGTGGGTAAAAGTTCATGTGGGAATTTCGGCAAACGAGAAAGTTGCTTTAGCTGCAAAAGAAGCTTCAAAGAATGAAGTACAACTTACGAGATGTCATCATTCTGACTTCTTCCTAATTTTCCAAAAAATTGTCTACAATCTTTGGAAATATGAATATCAAGATAATTCTAGAGGAAAATATTATAAACTTAACCAACCGTTTCCGGCATCCACTTCATGGTTTAGGAATTTGAAAAATCGAAGAAAATCTATTAGTAGTATCACTCGAGTGAGGACTGGTCACGCTTTATGTCCTTCTTATTTGAACGAAATAGGTTTTAACGAATCTCTTTTATGAGATTGTGGCGAAATAGGTATAATTGATCATTTGTTGTTAGTATGCAGCAATTATCACCACCATAGAAAAGACCTATATTCGAATCTGAATAAAATTTTGAAATTTCATCAACCTTAGTTTCCTCATGTCACTTAAAAACATGAATGTCTATGAAGTCCTGTTTGATTTTATTATTGCTTTAGGTTTAAAACTGTGAGAATCGTTGTTTACTCTGTGTTTTCTATCATCGATAAGACCTAAGAAGAATTAAAATAAAAATAAAAAATTGTTGGTTGATGACATAGGTCAAGGCCATTTAGGCAAGCTGCCTAATAATTTGAAACAAAAACTGTATTGTTATTATCATCAATATTATCGTGTCTTAATGCCAAACGCTTAGTTAATGAATGGAACCCCTCCTCAAAATTTGGAGATGTCGAAATTTTGACTTATATTCAACAAAACTTTCATGCTTTCTGTTATCATTCGATACGATGCAATAATGTAGTCTTTTCATGTAAAATACGACAAAATACGATCGTTGTCACTGTAGGGCATCTCTTGGATTTGAACGCAGAGCGAAGCCTGCGTTTCAACGAAATTGCAAATTGGTGAAATTGAAACGTACTTTGTCAATTTGCACAGCTCTTCAGCTTCGTGCGTTGCGTGGCAATGCACTCAAAGGATCCAATTTGTATGCAAAATATGTAGTTATTATTATTGTCCAATGAATTATTCAGAAGTTGAAACAAAAATTTGAATACAATGAAAATAATCGCTCTCTACTGATGTAAAAACGTGGTTAAAAATACCTCATATTTGATTTGTACCATTCAGTTCTCTGAAGCCATGTCTGAATAATATTGTATTCGCCTAATAATTCACATAACTAACATACTTACTTAAAGTTTCTTCAAAATAACTGCATCAATTACCTTATTATTTTTGTCCACAACTGTACTATAAAACATTCATTATACATATGCTTTCTAAAGTGTAACACTACCTATTATTCACTAGTGAATAATGGTTCATTATTCACTGCATGACGTCACACTTAGGACGTATATCTAAACTAGAGAACATCATTTACATGGTTATGATATTATTATTGTTAGATTTTAAAACAGTGATTTATCTATAAATGCAATGCCTTCATTTATTTTCAATAATTGTTCTGTTAATATTGATATAAATAAATAAATAAATGCAAAATTATCTATTTCATTTTTATCAGAGTGAAAGAAAGGCATGGAATCGAAGTCAAGTGAAATAGTTGACGTTTACGTGAGTATGCAGTTTTCAGAGAACACATAAAATGTTAGGTCAACGCTTTTGATAACTATTTTTATTGTTGAAAATGCAGATTATTATTGCTAATTTTTTCGAAGAAGTCGTGGACAAAGTATAGTATTCTACTCGCACAAAATTATTTGGATTTATGTATAATATGTATAATTTTAAATTGCAATTCTGGATAATCACAACATCCATATCTTATCTGGGATTCGAACCCGGTACCGTATGTACCCTAGACAATTTCCCAACCATCTCGACCATAGACGCTTGATGTGTGAAAATTTAAACTTTAGGAAATGAAACATATCCCATTGAAATCATGACCAAGTCCCAGAAATAATCTGTCCTTGGATGAGTGGACAAAATAGCAATTTACCTTCATGCTGCGTACACTATTTTTTTTGGTCATTGTGTGGAACATCAAAATAATATAACACATTTATCAATAAAATTCTTCATTCGCAGGCTTTTTCAAATCGAACACTTGGCAATATAATAACAAATTCACTTAACAGTTATTTCGGGTTGCAAGCCCATTATCCAATCTTTTTCTTGACTGATTTTTATAATTGGCTAGCAAACCGACACAATTGTAAAGTAAATTTGTTATTGTATCGTGAAATCAAAAATAAAAAAATGTTTCACTAAGAAATTAACGAGAGATCCTCCAACAATATTTACATTTAGGTGTAGATTTGGAATGATCTAACCCTTGTTTATAATAGTTATATTGAAATAAAAATAATATTTAATAGTAAAGGTATTCATTATGTTTAAAATACTGAGTATATTCATTCAAATGAGAACATGAAGGAAAGATAATTGTTGCTAGCTGAAAATGAAAGAAAACAGGAAATTCTTCTAACATTATGTAGGTGTCTTCACTAATAAATTCGTTGATCTGCTTACTGTTGAAGACTTGATTTATTCGCTTTATAACAAACGTTCGACCTTTTTATAAATGCGATAATCTTCGGGAACCTGATTACGTTTACATTATATATCTATTATAATACTGAACTTATGAGTAAGTATTTCGTGAGGTTGCGTGCAATCTCACGGGCGACTGAAGGCAGCCTTTTGGCATAATTACAAGAAAAGTGTTTGCCGAAACGGTCCCTAATAAGGGCCTCATGAGTATGCCGAAAACCCGATAAAGGGCATAGGCGGGGTCCCGTTTCGATTGGAGAATTTAGCTTAAAAAGTTTCATATTTTCGCCGATTCGCTATAAAATTTACTGATTTCAGACCACTAGAAGTCAAATTCGCATAAAGCTATCACGGATTCACGTGATCACATTATGACTGGATGATTGGTTTGCATTACTTGAGATCGAGAATCTCTACCAGCTGAAGGACCGACAAAAGCCCAATCGCCATAGACGTAACACGAATAGGAGGCTTCCATATGCGTAACACGAATTGGGGTTCGTAGGAAGATCTATAATTTTGCGAAGATATTTTTTCGCAAATATATATTTTCACGAACCTATATTATGTGCTATGAAACCGCACTAACTAACTCTTCCCTAGAATGATATTTTCAATATAAAGTGCATGCTCTACAAGGAAGAGGTATCGAACATTTCTTATTGTTGTTCCAAATGATCAGAAATTACTTCCTGCAATAGTATTGAAGTTCTCCATAAAAGTTGACGTTCCTAAACTTCCATTTCCAGGTAATAACTGTCTATAGTAGAAGCAGCTGGAAATTTCAACAGGAACAATTTCATACTCGCTTTCACCGAAACCTTTCTTTATTTATTGCAATAATCGAGACCAAAAACTATTTTAATGTTAATTTGGTTAGCCATCATTCCGTTGTCATGATTATGATCAATTTCATTCCTTTGAAGCATACCAACTCATATTTTCAGTAGTAATACTATAAGTACTTCAAAATAATCAGGTTATACATCGATAACTTGTTGCATAATTAAAAAGAGTGTCAGTTTGACAGCCTAAATAATCCGACCGCGAAGCGGGAGGATTGTTCTGTCAAATTGACACTATTTTTGTACTTATGCAGGAAGTTAGAGATGTATAACCTTATTTAAGTACGTAGTGTATTTGATACGATTATTTATTGAGTAAATTGAGTAAAAATCTCCGAATCGCCCTTTTCGAACAGTTATTGATAAACGTCGAAATTTGACGGTCCTGTTAGTTTTCGATTGGTAGGGCTACTCTATGTTTAATCAGGTATCATCGAAATTATACAAGGCAACTGAATTTATCGTTCTGATTGGTTGAAAATTATTCGAACAAAATAATCATATTAATATGTCTCGTCAAGTCGGGGAAATACGTACTTTCTATACCAGGACAGAAGAGTGGTATTTACTCGCAGAAAAAGCGCCAGGGAAGTAGCTTCATTCCGGACGACTGCCGAAAAGACAAATTCAAAAATAGAAATTGTTCTTTCTATTGCCCCGTATATTATATTCGTTAAATCTGAATGTTCTATATTATTTCCTAGAGTAGCACACTGAGTAGAGAAGTATAGAACATAATCACAGAATACTCCAGCTGATGGGCAAAATATGACAGAAATTATACTCCAGAAAATAAAACGGAATACTCAATGGAACCGACAGTGCCCTTCGCCAAACATTTCCGTGAATCACTTCATACTAGAGGAAATGATTCATATAAAATGAGGAATGAAATAAGATATTCATTATCCTCCAAACCGCGTTGAACGATGTGGATGAATCCTGAACGAATCTCAGCTCTGTATATACAGCTCACCAACGACTTCCTTATTGATAAGGTGGGACAATCTGAAATATCAGAATAGGAATATTCTGAGAGCGTAGCGTCTGCTAAATAGCAGAGGTAGAGTAACTTTATAGTTGGTGAACAAGCTGAATACTAGTCGATTTCAGGACTGACAGAAATAGAATAAGATCATTTTGATGCAAAACATTAGACTAATTCAAAATTAAAACATATCTTCAACCATCATTCAGCACTAAATTGATAACTTTATGGCATTAATCAATTCTACGAAGGAAAATGCATTACTAAATAAGGAATTTTAGAGTTAATTACATAGTGACTTTAATTTCATATGAAGTGTTTCGTATATTTTCTTCAAGATCCCAAAATTTATGAAATAGTAGACACACTTCAATGAATCTAATGCTAATTAGTGACAAAATATTGGCCTTAAAGAGTCCGAAAAATCCCTGGCAGCTTGCATCATGCTGTAAGAAGTTTTGATTATTGAATTGTTGCACTGATTAATTGTCTAATATATTTCAGACATACGTCCGTTGCCATCGTATGAGCGTATATATTGTCTTATACTGATTAAAATTTTGATAAAAACATAAAATATAGATGGGGATAGTCGAGAGTTACCAAATATTGTAAATAGAAAGGTCATTTAGGAGATATGTCTATTTTAAATTTCAAAAGGTTGTAATATATATATATATATATATATATATATATATATATATATATATATATATATATATATATATATATATATAAATATATATATATATATATATATATATATTTATATATATATATATTTATATATATATATATATATATATATGTATATATATATGTGTGTGATTTTAAAAAACATAAATCAACAGGAAATCACGAATTCAACTATGAAGAAACAAAAATACTGAGAACACAGTAAATAATAAACAGGACCATCAAACTTCTTAGTAATTTCTACTCGCTATTCCTTGAAAACCAGTCAATCTAAAAAGAAAATGAAGAAAAGACCGAAACATAACCAAGTTAGACACTGATGACATGCCAGATAAATAAGGAAATAATTTTCAAAATACATATTGTAATTGTATGTCGATATTGTTTTTATACTCTAGATTTTTTCCATTCTATTGTTTATGTGAGCATGTGTGTGTCTAATGTGAGCTGTTAAACGTGTAACTTTTGTGTAGTCGATTTTATCTTTTAAAATATTCTTATATTTCTATTGTAGATACTGAAGAAGAGAGTACTGCTCTTGAAACGTTTCATAAACGAGTCGTTCAATTAATTTGAAGTATTTTGCAAACCTGGAGTAACTCAAATCAAGTTTATATATATATATATATATATATATATATATATATATATATATATATATAAATATATATATATATATAATGAAGTACTAGGACATTTATTTGAAACTAATCAAACAAACCTCCTAGCGGAGCTGGTTATACGAGTTCACGAAACATCGAAATGCCTCCATACATCTTGGACGGTGTATGTTAGAAACATTAAGTTGTTTATCACAATCAATGGAAATGATAGACAGTCTGTTTCGCCCTTATTTGGGGCTCATCAGTATCATCTATCCATCGAAAGTGATAACCAACCTAATATTTCCAACGGTCTTATATTTTCTTTCTAGTGACTTAATGGCATATAAATATGACACAGCGCCACCAGTCGGAAACAAATGAACCACATCTTACAGATAGATGAAAACATTTCGGCAACGAGAACTCGCACGTCCTGACACCCGAAGGTGGTTACTATATTCGCTAAGCAAGAGTAAAGTTGCCACATCAAATTATATTCATTTGCTGCCTGCATAAGGGATAAAATCGTATTATTATTGTGTAATTGTTGCATTACATCGATTTGATGTGGCAACTTTACTCTTGCTTAGCGAATATAGTAACCACCTTCGGGTGTCAGGACGTGCGAGTTCTCGTTGCTAGAAAGAAAATATAAGACCGTTGGAAATATTAGGTTGGTTATCACTTCTGATGGATAGATGATACTGATGAGCCCCAAATAAGGGCGAAACAGACTGTCTATCATTTCCATTGATAGTGATAAACAACTTGATGTTTCTAACATACACCGTCCAAGATGTATGGAGGCATTTCGATGTTTCGATGAACTCGTATAACCAGCTCCGCTAGGAGGTTTGTTTGATTAGTTTCAAATAAATGTCCTAGTACTTCATTTTATTGCCACGAACGTGTATCGATAACACGAAGAATTCTGTTTTATATATATATATATATATATATATATATATATATATATATATATATATATATAGATATATCTTTATATATATATATATAAATCCCGGCATCCCCTAGCAGACCAAATGAGCTGAAATTTGGTATATTTAGTTATTGTCAAAGTTTGGGAATCGTAGTGGCGGGAAGATGCGTGAGCAGAAATTTGTTGGCAAAAGATTTAAGGACTAATTGTGAACAACACAAGGAGTTTTGCACTCCAAAATTCAGTCCAAATTAGGTTAGAGGGTTTAACATAGTGAAAATTTTTTCCTCAACTGCCGCTATTTTTATGTTGAGATATCAATTTTTCTAGTTTACCAGGTATTGCGCACCTCCAAAACTCCTTCAGGTTAAGATAGAGGGCTGAATTTTCTTACAAGGATTGAGTGAAGGTTAGGTATAGTGCCATTTTAATGTAGTGTTCATGTTTTTTCGTGGATTTTAAGGTTTTGTTGACCATACTCCCTTAAAATTGACTTGTTAGTGAAGGTTGTATATAAGAATGAATAAAAGTGGGAGAAAAGTATGTCATTAGCGACAGGGCTCTGCTGTTCATGTGATTTTCATTGTAAATCCAAAATGATGAATAATTCTCTGAGACATGGAGCAGAGGTTGAGTGACCGTCGGTGAATCTGGCGTGCTAGGTTCGAATCCTTTGTTAGGTATGGCCATTTGTGTATATCTATGAGTTTGAGTGGTTTTATTACCAATGAGAAGTTGGGTAATGTACAATGTTGTGAAACTTATAACCGGTTTTGAACTGTAGGTCCATAGAGTAAAAAAAGCTTTGTTTCAAATTAGATTGACTATGAATAATATCATAAAATATAAAATATAGCATAATTGAGAACAAATTCGAACTACTCAGTAAATGCTAAAGAAAACATTCAATACTAACATTCTCAGGTTTGAAATAACAAAATATAAATATAAAAATTTGAAAAATCCTATAATAACCTTCCTGAAATAGTTTATTCAGGTAGACATCAGTCATCTACATTCAAGAACATAAAATGAAATCTTTCGATTATTAAGAGATTTTTTCCATTTGTTTTCACATTGAGTAGCACAGGAAATTTGATTTTCCATTCGTTTCTCTGAACTTATCCGCCTACCTAATAACAAAGGAGAAATGATAAATGGAAAGGCGTAAGAAATTTGTTTTTCAGAAGAGTAGATAAGAGTTCGAGGAAAACCTTTCTTATCGCGAATTGTCACGAGTAGCCATTGAAGCAGAAATGGTTATTGCTGGGAAAATTTCGGGGAAATGTCGTGATACGTTTCATTATCTATCTTCTCCATCACACCAAATTCGAAGCTATTGAACAAATTTTGATCTGTGAATTACTCTTGAATTGAAATCTAAAATATTTCGAACTAGGTTGAATCATTCACACGAAATACTCTTACACTATAAATATATACAATAAAATATTGAGTTGACTACATAAAGGAAATTTCTTCAATAATTTTGAAAAATTATCGAACAACTTTCTGCATTCACAATACAATAGTGAATTATAGAAATCGTCAAGTCACCCCGACTCTAAATCTGCATCCGGCTGTTTCGGTCTTATTTGATCTCATCAGTGCAGCTTATTTGACTCGGAGTGAATTTACAAATTTCTAATTGTTCCCCAATACAAACCGCGGTCGGGACACTATCTGTATAACAACCGAAAGCGCCCTCCACCAAGGATACTGGAAACCAACAATTCACCATTTAGATCGAAAATGCGGAATCCCATCGGGAGAATACAGAACTTTCCGAATATGAAATGTCTACTCTGCAATTGTGGTGTATGTGACGATTTCCATAATTTATTGTTGGATTGTTTAGAATTTTCGTCGGGGAATACATAAAACCAGCTTCCTTGGAAATTTGATTTTTTAAATTATTGAAGAATTTTCCTTGTCCACTTTATGAAGTATATTAAATTGACCATGATCATGATTTGATATTGAGTTCAATTCCCTCTGGGTTACTCGGATTACATGTTGAATATATTCAAACAAGTAGGGTCGAAACTTTGAAGAGATAGACCGAGAAATACTGGAAGGATTTGCGAAGTCATTTCTTACAGTATGGAGAGTTAATATACGTAATAAATTGAAGGAAAATGACGTTCTTACAGGTGATGCGCGGGTCGCAATTGCAGCATAATTAATTGAAATTGCTCGAAAATCCGAAGGTGTCAAACAATTTATTTCACAAAATTTCTTCGATTTATCGATATTAAAACAACATCCGATGCTCGCTATATGCCATACTTCTGCGGTGGGTGTTTAGTCCCGCCATAATTTCTTGAAAATTTTTTTCAATTTTTTTTTAAATTCATTTCTTGCAGGCTGTTTTTTTTTAAACAATTGTTTTTCATCAATATTGTACAAAAATCACCACGCCATAACATTTCGACGGTCCAAAATACCCGCCATACCCCCTCAACCATGTAATTTTTTAAAATTCTAAAAACTATTTCTTTCAGTATGACTGTTGAATCGTGGTCAGTTTATAATACAGACAAAATTATATTCGCCATACTTCTAGTGAAGTATAAAAGTGGTGCCATACTTGAAAAATTGTACTTTTTAACCGTTTTTAAAACACGCCTATAGAAGAGGTAAAATTATTTTTTACAGTATGGCATAAATGAAATCAGATTGTCCCAATACGATTATAAGTTTTAAAAAATACGCCATACTGTGACCTTGGCACGAAAGACCGTGATACGCATGCTGGGATGTAAAAAAAATAGATAAATAAAACGATTTTTTACAGTATGGCATTCAAATTTTCGGAAAGTTCATAAAAAATATAATTCAGGAAAATTCATCCCATACTTATTGTGAAGTCCAAAAGTGGTGCAATACTGTAAGAAATTGTTCAAGTGTTGCATGAAATTTTACAATTATTTGATTACGTTGTACGTATTTCACCCACTCTACTGGTATGGCATTATAAGAATTATGTTTCTAATCATAAAAACAACTACTAGACTAAATTTCAAGGTGAAAGAAGTTGTTTGACACCTTTTTCGAGCAATTTCAATTGATTATTCTGCAATTGCGACCCGCGCAGCACCGGTGAGAACGTCATTTTCCTTCATTTTGTTACGTATATGAACTCCCCTAAAAGCGCCATACTGTAAGAAATGACTTCACAAATCCTTCCAGTATCTCTCGTTTTATGATGTTAAGTGGATTTCACTCCGATATAACAAAACATTTTTTCAGTTTGAGAATATCTTTTAGCAAGAGTATTCATCCTGGTTCGTTGCATCGCTTACATGTGTCACTTTACTTTAATGGCCGGTCAAGTGACCTCGAGGGATCAATTCTTGCATATACTCTCGGCGCATACCCATGAGCGAGCGGCGTATGCTCATCCTTTTTACTCTATCCTAGCGACTGTAATCCCTCAAACAGACAAACAGATAGACGGATGGATAAATCCGTTATATGAATTTCTATTCTCCACTAGAACAGTGAAAATTCTGAAGCATTGATGAACAAATTTATCGACCGCAGAATATTCTTGGCAGATTCAGGAAAACTTCTTATTTTCCTGAATTCCACTTTGAAAACCTGCTTATTAAAATGGGTGCGGTTAGCAAAGTTGGACCTAGGACCAAGATAGTTTTTCGTTTCATGACTTTTTATGATGCTTGGCGCCAAAAACTCAATTTCATATATATATATATATATATATATATATATATATATATATATATATATATATACACGTATGAATGTGCTTATGTATTCTAGCGTTATTTACACGATAACGGGCGCAATTTTGAAGCAATAGGGTTGAAAGTTTGTAAATAGGTAGTTTCGTATGATATCTTGGATTGGATTGTTTTTGGTTTGAATTGGTTGTGGGGTTGACACCCCTGGGAGAAAAATAAATCTTGTTTACACGATAACGGTCGCAATTTTGAAGCAATAGGGTTGAAAGTTTGTACATAGGTAGTTTCGCATGATATCTTGGATGGGATTAGTTTTGGTTCGAATTGGTTGGGATGTTGAACCCTGGGGGAAGAAATAAATCTTGTTTACATGATAGGGCGTAATTTTGGAGCAATAGGATTAGAAGTTTGTCAGTAGGTAATTTCGTATGATATATTGAATGGGATAGGTTTTAATGCGAAAAGGTTGAGGGGGAAATAAGTCGTGTTTACACGATAGAAGGCGCAATTTTGGTACCATAGGGTTGAAACTTTGTAGGTAGATAGTTTCGTACGATATCTTGGATGGTATTTATTTCTATATGAATTGGTTGGAGGGTTGACCCCCAGAGAAGGAAATAAATCTTGTTTACACGATAAAAAAAGTTTGTAAGTACGTAGTTTCGTATGATACCTTGTATGTGATTGGTTTTGGTTGGGGTGTTGATCCCCAGGGGAGGAAATAAATATTGTGCACATATTAGAGAGCGCATTGTTTTTTGAATTTGGAAAAAAAATCATAATTTATTATATATATTTTTAAGCTGGATACGTTATGAAAACCTCCTCTTCAAATACAGCTCGCTGCGATAGAGTTTTTTGCAGTTTGAAACATACAACATAAATTCCATCAAATTATCAGAAACGATCGTTGGAAATTAGCATTTCGAATTAGAAAAAAACATTGAAGATATGGCTCTGTTTTACAATTAATATACTAATATTTGAATTGATGACACCGTTCCTCGATGAAAATCGATTATTAACATGAAACTCTGAGTTTTATATGTGAAAGTCGTTAAACTCAGAGTTTCATTTCTCAAACATGTTAATACACAAATTAAAATAATAATAAATTTATTACAAAAACAGAACAAGAAAAATTCTTCCATTATTTAAGAAATAATCTTATATATATATATATATATATATATATATATATATATATATATATATATATATATATATATATATATATAGGGTTTTCCAATAAGAGGTTTCATTTTGAATAGCCCGATGTTTAGGCAGCTATAAATTTTAAAGCTGTCATCTTTTGACATTCGACAAGTAAAAACTTTGCCATTACTAAAAATGGTACGATACACGCTTCAACAACGCATTGAAATTATTAAAGTTCACTACAAAAATGATGAAAATTTTGCAGTCACTGTTCGCAAAACTGAAGCATTTTTTGGTCATCATGAAGCACCTTCTCGCCCGGCAATAGTGAAACTGGTGAAAAAGTTTGACAAGTTAGTGATGTGAAGAATCGAAACCGTGTGCGTCGCTAAAGAACAACTGAGAATATTGCTGCTGTAGCCCGTAGTGTTGAAGAAACCCCAGGTTTTTCGATTACCCGTCAAACTTTGGAATTAGACATTCCTCAAACGACATTACGCCGTATTTTGCATGAAGACTCAAGTCTTAAGGCTTTTAAAGTTCAGTTAACACAAGAACTCAAGCCAGCCTATCACTACAAACGTCGTATCTTCGCTGATTGGGTACATCAAATGCATCAAAATGATCCGGATTTTCATCGAAAAATTATCTTAAGTGATGAGGCCCATTTTCACCTCGAGGGCTACGTTAATAAGCAGAATTGCAGCATTTGGGGCTCAGAAAATCCAAGAATGATTAATAAAGTATAAACTTTAAAATAAAAACACTTGGCTTATGTTTCACAATATAAAAAATCTTTAGATACTGTACTTAGCAGTAATAAAAAGTAATGAGTTCATAGCTCGAAACATGTCGACTTTTTATTACTGCTAAGTACAGTATCTAAAGATTTTTTATATTGTGAAACATAAGCCAAGTGTTTTTATTTTAAAGTTTATACTTTATTCTTTATGATGTTTCACCAAGTGATGTGCGAGAATTCAATCTCAGTTACCAAGAATGATTGTTGAAAAGCCTCTCTATCCGCAACGTGTCACTGTTTGATGTGGTTTTTGGACTGGCGGCGTGATTGGACCTCACTTTTTCGAATATGAGGCTGGTGAAACCGTTACGGTGAATGGATGGCGCTACCGAGCTATGATTAATGATTTCTTATGGCCGGAATTGGAAGATATTGATGTAGACGAAATTTATTTCAGCAAGACGGCTCAATGTGCCACACAAGCAACGAAACAATCGCAATTTTGCAAGAAAAGTTTCCTAACCGTGTTATTTCGCTAAGAGATAAGATCAAAATTGGCCACAGAGATCTTGTGATTTAACACCTTTATACTTTTTTCTTTGGGGCCACGTGAAAGATGAGGTCTATGCCAATGCTCCACAATCGATTCAAGATCTCAGAGATGGAATTCGTGAAGTTATCGAGGACATACACCCGCAAATGTGCGAATTGGTCATGGAAAATTTCATGAAAAGGATATAGTGCTGCAAGCGTAACCGTGGCGGCCATTTGGCTGATATCGTTTTCAAATATTAAGGGCATATCTTCCTCTTCACAATGAAATAAACATTTATTGATTTCTTAAAAAAATACTCGTTTTTTTCAAATATCAAAATGTAACCTCTTATTGGAAAACCATATATATATATATATATATATATATATATATATATATATATATATATATATATACATATATTCTACATTCACAATCCATGTCAAATCAACACACCCAATTTTCCTCACCATCTCAGATTTCGGTGATATTTGGAATACTCATTGTGGATGCTAGAACTAAGAAAAATATCAAAATTCAAATTTTTATCTCTAGCCATTTCCGAATAATACCTAAAGAAAACTTTCCTTACTCCCTCTTAATTCACATACAAATTTTCAGCTCCTAGAATCAACGTAAAGAGGGTATGAAAGTGTGCGAAACCTCGATAATTGCGAAAAGATATGAAATTTTCAATCACAGTAATAGAAGATAAAAACCTCAAGACTAAAAATTGAACTCATGCAACTATAACCGAAACGATACAGCGAAACCCACATTGCTAGGCCTTCAAGCCTCCGATGAAAATAATGCACTTCCCTCTCAACAAAAAAAAAATTCACATACAAAATTCAAACTCTAACTCAATTTAGAGGGTATGCAGAGATGAGAAAAGCTTTCAAGACTCGGTTTCCCTTCCGTATCGCCCTTCAAATTGCTCGACGACTCTGAACTTCGGATATGTTGTTTCTTTTGAAGAAATAGGAAGGTTAGAACCTAAATCCGAAGGGCATATAGTGTTCCTTATATTGAGAATTTTTATCAGAATCATGGCTGATATTTCTAATAATCATTTAACTTTACCTTTTCATGACCAGCTAAGATAAATTAATACTATATGCTAAGATTACATGAAGTAAATGTCCTATCGAATGTGCTAAAATATACTTTTTCTGGAAAAACTCACAGGGGTTCGCCAGAGATTTATGGTTTAAAAATGAAGAAATTTTTTGCACCTGAACTGTTTTAACTTTGTATTCATTTTCTATGTGATTGTTTCTCAATGTCTTATCAGTTTTCTCATTTTCTTTTTTTAGCATGGTCAATTCCGTCGTTTTGACGCCAAAGTTCATAGGAAATCCGATTTTGAAGTTTTTAACGTTGACTATAATTCCGTGCTGCATTTATTTTTCATTTGTATCACCTATATTCTTCCCAGCAACATTGTCTATGCTTATGCAAAAAATCATTTCTATCAGTCAAGCCGTTCAGGTGGAGGAGGGTAACAACCAAAATTCGTATAATAAGAAGCTTTAGCTCGGCTCATTCATCGTCTCACTCAATAATTTTGAAAATGAAAGCAGAAAATGGTGTTTAAGGAATTAAGTTTTTTGAAATTACATATGCTAAATAAATGTATGCTATATAAAGTGAACAAGGAAAAATCTTCAATAGTTTAAAAATTATCAAATAAATCCTCCATAGGAGCTGGTAACATGTATTACCCTACTCGAAATCTGCATTCACAATGCAGATCAACAGTGAAATATAGAAAAAAGTCACCCCGACGATCTGCATACAGCTGTTTTGATATTATTAGATTAGATTCAGTGCAGCTTACTAGACAAGCAGTGAATTAACATATTCCTAATAATTTTCCAATACAAATCGCGGCTGAACTACTATATGGACAACAACCCACAGCGCCATCTGACGAAGATACAAGGAACCAACAATTTCACTGTTTAGACCGAAAATCCGAAATTCCGTCGAGAGAAAAAATACTTCCAGCCATGAAGATATCTACTCTGCAATAGTGTACTAATATTAATAATAATAATAATAACTTTATTCCTACACAACAAATAGTACAGAATTATTACATGCTGGGTGCGAACAAAACAGTTTAGCAATAAGTGCAAACCACGTGTTTCGCAAAAATATTACATGATGTTACAATAGGAAAGGAAACAACAAAAACAACATCAACGCACAGCAATGCGCAAAATGTGATCGAAAGAGGAAAATTAGATCTACAAACTTGAAAAGTAAAATATGAAATATAAAATGTACAACTCTCATGAATAATAATTATATAATCACAATCTGTCATTTCTATTGGTTTACTCTGAGGTACGATTCCAATCTTTTTTTGAGTATGAACACACTTGGGATATCTTGGATCGTCTCAGGAAGTTTATTATACAATTTTGGTACAATGTACGATCTTTGGCCAAGAGACTTCGACATATAAGGTAAAACGTACTGGTTTATTCAGCGCGTTTTATAAGTGTGTTCTCATACAGAAAATATGTGAATTGAAGAAAAACGTGTTTATTTGCTTTATGGATTTGGAAAAAGCTTTCGACCAAGTCAAGTATGGACTATTGTTTGAGTACCTTGAGCTGAAGGGTATAAACAATTAGGATCTTAGACTACTGAAATATCTCTATTATAGTCAGGTAGTTACCATTAATGTGGATGAGTTGTTTACAAGGAAGATACCAATTGAACGTGGTGTGCGCCAGGGGTGTGTTTTGTCGCCAATACTTTTTAATATTTATTCGGAGGAGATATTCAAGGAATCGACGATGAGTAGGAAGGAGGGTGTGAGGATTGGAGGAGAAATAATCACCAACATAAGATACGCCGATGACACTGCTATATCGCCTGAAAACCTGGAAGATTTACAGACGCTGCTCAACTCAGTGCATGAGACGAGCAAAGCTAGGGGCCTCAATATAAATGTTGGTCAGGCAAAATGGATGCTTTCAGGAAAAATAGATGTGGGACAACTTTTATTGGATGGCAGACCTCTTGAAAAAGTAAGCCATTTCAAATGCTTAGGTAGTTGAATCAACGAAACTGGAAGATCGGATGAGGAAATACTTACACGCATTGCAATGGCTTGATGAGCAGTTAAAGACTGGAAACCTATACTATGCAACAAAAATATCTCCATGCGCCTTCTGAAGCGATTCCTCAAATGTTATTTCTGGTCCGTATTACTTTATGGCAGTGAAACGTGGTCCCTGAAGGCATCAACGACGAATAAGCTTGAGGCATTTGAACTATGATGCTATCGCCGAAAGCTGAAGGTCTTCTGGACTACGCACACGACAAACGAGGAAGTACATAAGACAGTGGACAGGACTGAAACCTGAACAACTTTTCAGAGCGGCCGCCGACCGTAATACCTTTCAAAATGTTATCACTACGATGATCGCCAACGTCTGAAGACAGACAAGGCACCGAAAGAAGAAGAAGAAAATAAGTGTGTGATGGCAGTTGAGCGGAGTGTTTCGTCTGGTAATATTTAGTGACTACATTATGTATGGAAAAAAAAATTAATGGATGAATTGATTCAAAATCGAATGAAACTTTTACTATCACAAAACCGCCAAGAAACGCTGATAAATGATGAACTAGAACACATGATGTGCAAACTGGAACAAAAACGATCATTTTGCATTGAGAGTTCATCTCAATTACTTCCAACAAAAATTAATGCAGACAAGGCTCGTTTTTCATCTCATAGCCTTGAGTACACATCGATTAGATTGCTTCCTGCGAGGGCGGATATCCCATTTATGTTGCATTATTAATTTTAAAAGCTTGAATATTTTGCCGGAAAATATCAAATCACGACAATAGAGTCCAATTTTGAGATAATGCTCTTAACTAACATGATAATTTTCTGTAATATTCAGTTTTATCTACTTATCATCAAGGAATTTCATGCACATATGAATTAATAGAGCTTCTTGATAAATTGTTGACTGTGCTGAAAGATTATCGTTATTTTCCGATTCTTTATCAACAGTCAATAATTTTATTCAAAAAGTTCATCAGTACTGCCTTCAAATGTTCATGGAAAATTCAAGTTTTATATAAAAGACTTAGTTAATTTCTTTTTCACAACATATCATCACTCGGAATGATATATTTTTATTTTACTCTATGGACCTACAGTTCAATGCAGTTTCCGAACGGCTTATTGGCTTGTAAGAAATTCATATTAACTAAATGTTGTTTTGTAGCAGGTTTCCACTTTGAAAACCTTCTTATTAAAATGGTTGCGATTAGCAAAGTTGGACCTAGGACCAAGATAGTTTTTCGTTTCATGACTTTCAATGATGCTTGGCAACAAAAACTAAATTTCATATATCTATATTACATATATATATATATATATATATATATATATATATATATATATATATATATATATATATATATATATATATATATATATATATATATAATATAGATATATAATATTTTTTTTTTTTTGCCAAAATTCATAAATATATATATATATATATATATATATATATATATATATATATATATATATATATATATATATATATATATATATATATATATATATATATATATATATATATTTATGATGCTTGGCAACAAAAACTAAATTTATATATATATATATATATATTTATATATATATATATATATATATGTTTGTGAGAGATTATTTATTTTCAAGTTGTTTACACGATAAAGGGAGCAATTTCGGAACAATAGATATGTATATCTTAGATGGGATTGGTTTTGGTTCGAATTGGTTCGGGGGTTGACCTCCCTGAGGGAAAAATAAATCTTGTTCACACGATAAAGGGCGCAATTTTTAAGCAATAGTGTTCAAAAATTGTGAATAGGTAGTTTCTTATGATATCTTGGATGGAATTGGTTTTGGTTCGAATTCGTTCGGGGGTTGACCCTCCAGGGGGAATATAAATCCGCAGAAGGCGCAATTTCATAGCAATAGGATTGAAGGTTTGTATCTAGGTAGTTTCGTATGATATCTTGGATGGTATTGGTTTTGGTTCGAATTGGTTGGGAGGTTGACCCCTCGGGGGAGGAAATAAACCTTTTTTACACGATAAAGGGCGTAATTTTGAAACAATAAGATTGAAAGTTTGTGAGTAAGTAGTTTCGTATGATATAATGAATAGGATTGGTTTTGGTACGAATTGCTTGGGGAGGTTGACACCCTAGGAGAGAAAATGAATTTTACTTACACGATAGAAGGCGCAATTTTGGGACCATAGGGTTGAAACTTTGTATGTTGGTAGTTTCGTGTGACTTCTTGGATGGTATTTATTTCGATATAAATTGTTTGAGGGGTTGACCCCCCCAGAGAAGCAAATGAATATTGTTCGCACGATAGAGGGCGCAATTATTGTTTTTAGGATTTGGAATAAAAATCATGAATAAATGAATAGATTTTTCAAACTGGATACGTTTTGAAAACGTACTTTTCTAATGCTGCTCGCTGCGATAGAGTTTTTCAATATATCTGCTGAAACGCATAAACCTACGCAAAAAATCAATTCATAACCCAGGGTTCGAACTCAGAACTCCTGCTCATAAACGGTCAGTCCACCTCCGCTCCACAAGGCCTGTATCAATATACTTCATTCAATCATGAACAATAACCTTACTCATTTAAGATCACCTACACAATAAACAACCGTATCTCAAATAAACTAGTTTCATTAACACATGAATTTCTTCCTTTCTAAAGAATTAATTAAGGGTACAATGAGTTTCTAATTTCTGAATAAAAATTACCAAAGGCCAATGAAGTAGCAGAAATTTTGTTTCCATGACGTAAGAACAAATTAACATACATATTTTGTAACGAAATTTCGATAGCTTCTGAAAATAGCAGCTCCATCCGTGAATCACCGGTGGTATTGCAAAAAAAAAAATTGGTGATAGTGGGGAAGCTTCAGTTGCGTACACGTTCGAATGTAATAAGGCATCTATTGAAACTGGGTTCTGTATTGAATAATTCACCAAAATATTTGTAAAACTATCGATTATCACGATATATTTCCTGATATGGTAATTATATGACGTTTTTCTATTCACGGAATTTGTGTTCCATTAAAACCTTCATATATATATATATATATATATATATATATATATATATATATATATATATATATATATATATATATTTCTTGGTGTTATTATGGATACAAGGCTCACATGGGCAAATCATTGTGAAAAATTAGCACACACTTTGCATAAATTAATATTTCCCATAAGACGCATAAGACAAATTATCACTGCGGAAACAGCCATATAGGCCTATTTTGCACTTTTCCATTCGAGAATGGTGTATGGTTTGGAAATATGGGGTATATCTGTTCATATTTTCAGAATATTAGTTGCTCAAAAAGAAGCTATAAGAGCTTTGGAAGGTGTAAGTAGTGACACACATTGTAAACCGTTATTCGTCAAATATAGGATACTGACTGTTACGTCAGAACTCGCAATTAGATTGATTATAAGTGTTAAACAAAATATCACAATATATGAGACAAGAGCAGTAACCCAACCATATAACATTCGGAACAGCAGAAATTTGGGCATACCCAGAACTAGGCTAAATACTGGCCATAAATAGACAACTGGCATTATGCTCTATAACAAACTTCCACATGCATGGAGAACGCTGTCTGTAAGAGAACTGAAGAAAACACTGAAAGAATATTTTATAAAATATCCTGTGTATAGTGTAGAAGAGATTGGCGATTTCTTTAGTAGTGATAGATAGCATTCGATACAACTTTGAATTGTAAATAAAATTTGACATGAATGTTCAGTTTCAATAATATATTATTATTATTATTATTATTATAATATATATATATATATATATATATATATATATATATATATATATATATATATATGTATTTATATATTTTGAGGTTGCAGTCAGAATAATTGTTGGGCTAGGTTAAAGAATACTCTTTGTCATATAGTCGAGCTTTCGGAAATGGTTATTTCCTTTATCAAGACATTAACTTGAGGTTATATAAATTTTGAAAACACGTGAAAAAGAACAGAACAAGCTGATGGGTACAATCTTGAAAACTTCGTCACATAAGTAAACATCCATTACAATAATAAAATTCTTATTTTTAATAATCAGTACTTTCCCATCTTGCTATCTACAGGAAACCAGACTAACCTGTTAGCTATGTTAGATATTCTACATATTAACATCTAAAATGCAAAATAGTAGAGTGCATTCCAAACTGATAAATAGAAAGGCTACAGTAAACATCTCAAGCTTCTTTTAGCGTATCAACTTGATGCAGTAAAACTACGGAAAAGTGTCCGACTCAATTACCATTTTATTCAAGTTTGCTCGTTTTGCACTCTTCAGGATTGGTGGAAATGAAGATTCACTTTATAGTTGCGATTAGATATTCTATTCAGACTATTCGATTTTGTTCGAGTAATTCAATATTTTGTTATTCTCAACTTTTATGCATAATCTCAGACATCCTCATCTTAGACCTTGTCTAAAATTATATAAGCTATATCCATGTAATGTTTCTTCTATAAAAAGGTCCTAGCAGAAATCAAATCTGGCTCCGCTGTAGAAATTGAACCTTTGAGAATTCATATATAAATAGAATAACAGGCAAACTGTGATGTGGAAACCTCCAACTATGCGTACCGATCAGTAAATTTTAATAGAGATATGTTTCAAGTACTAGGTATATGAATGTTTCTAAGTAAAAATTGTTTCTCTATTTTTAGCTGTTTTATTTTCGTACAACTTTTGTTATAAATGAAAACAACAGACTTGGATGACATCCGAATTTATTTCATTGTTCTCGTCATTCAATTGTGGGTCGTAGATACGAATGAAGATACAGCTGAAGTAATACACTTCTTGACATATTTGCGCAACCCTTGATATAGTATCATGTCTCTTGACCTTATTGACGGAGAGACTGACTCCTGGCATCATTCCTCTTGCCCAAAATCTCTCTTATTGTCTCCAAAATCATTTCATATATGAGAGAAATTCGATCATAATGACCAATTTTCTTTTGGTCCGTAAGACCAAGATGGCTCTACCAAGGATCCTATCTAGCCAAGTTTCCAGTCTCTGAGTTGTGTCCTATATAATGAAAACGACCAATGGAAGTACATAGGTTTTTGGATCATAGATCGGACCCAAATAACCTAATGGCAAAGCACACTAATTTCAGTCAATCTAGAGGAAAAAAATCTTTTTGAGAGCTCTCGTGTCCGAGGTAAGGGTTTTACCACCAAACGTGGCTCATTATCAGCATCTACTAGGAGCCATACAGAACTAATAAATAATTTTTGTGGTTTTTGCCGAAGGTAGAAGTTAAAAAAAGGGAAGACTAACGCAATAAATCGTTCTCAAATAGTCAATTTTATACATATATAAATATATATATATACATATATAAATATATATATATATATAAATATATATATATACATATATATATATATATATATATATATATATATATATATATATATATATATATATATATATATATATATATATATATATATATATATATATATATATATATATATATATATATATATATATATATATATATATATATATATATATATATATATATATATATATATATATATATATATATATATATATATATATATATATATATATAATATATATATATATATATATATATTTATATATATATATATATATATTTATATATATATATATATATATATATATATATATATATATATATATATATATATATATATATACAGGGTGATTCACGGTGGATGGCACATTAGACGTTTCTGGTGAAAATCACTTTGGAAGTTCAATGGAGATTTTAGTCGGGCATTCTCTACCCAACTACCCAACTAAAATATTTTTGGTAATGCGGTGTTGCCACTTCTATTCGAAAGTAGTAACAACTATTATTTTTCAAATGGAACACCCTATATATGATATTATTTTCAGAATCTCCAACTATTTCCCAATAACTTTTCATGATATTTCCCCATACCTATCTGTAAACGTTTTCGAAATGAAAATTATTTTCATTTTTTTTCTTTGGAAATCAAGAACTATTGAATCGCTGATCCCTTTGAGTTGAGAAATTTATATCGAAATTTGGGTTGGAGTTTTGTCATACTTGTGGGCTTTCTACACTTCAGTCTAAATCGCGTTACTTCAATATAGGGATGTAAAAAAAATTCAGTTATTTTGTTTGCTTGAAAGAGGGAATGAAAGTTGATTATTTCAAATGGAATGCCCTGTATATTATTGAAAATTCGGAAAGCTGCTGGAATTTGCTTTTTTTCTATGTATATCATACCTATAACTAACTAGTCAGGTTTCGGACTTCATTTGTGAAAATGTTTCTCGGTGTCCCCATTTCGGTATTTAGTAAGCATGCCATGATCACTATTTGACAGTAACATTGTGACAATCTACTAATAGTATCGATATTTTTGACATCTCAGAAGTTGCAAATACCTTCAAAAACGATGAAACAAAACTATTCAGATGAAGTTCCTTATTGTTTTTGGACAGTTTGACGGGCGTTGACTGATTTCGGCGTGGCAGATCTTATTTCATTCGGATCCAAACCTTCAATGTTTGGGTAATACTTTGTAATTGTCTCTCGAACGCACGCCAAAAATAATGAACAAATTCATAAGAACTTCGTTTGAATATTTCTATGTTTTCATTTCCGAAGAAAAAAAATGAAAATAACTTTTATTTCGAAAACGGAAACAGATAGTTATAGGGAAATATCATGAGAAGTTATTGGGAAATTGTTTGAGATTCTGAAAATAATATCATATATAAGGTGGCCCATTTGAAAAATCAAAGTTGCTACTACTTTTTAATAGAAGTGGCATCACCGCATTACCAAAAATATTTTAGTTGGGTAGAGTATGCCCGACTATGCCCTCATGTATATGTGATCCGTCGTATGGTTCATCAGAAACGTGTAATGTGCCATCCAACGTGAATCACCCTGTATATTAATAATGGGTCATCGTTAAAATGAGGTGTTAAAATCAAATGAAACTCTTAAAACGAATCGTTGGTTAAAGTTTGAAGAGAACTTTAACATTGGCATGAATAACGTGGTATTAGTATACCTTAAAATTGGGAAACTCTTCCTTAATCGAATATAATCAAGTAAATATTAAACAAATAGCCAACTTAAATCAAGCGATGAAAGTTATTTCTGGGGGTCGATACGAAAATGTCGAATCTCTCGATACCATTTGTGTTCAGCGTATCGCGAGAATAATGATGGTGCTTATCAAACCTAATCGATCTCATAGCGAAAAGCTCAGAGAATCATCCTAGAACGGATATCAGGTGAGAAATTAATGAATTGGAAGAATCCTTTTGCTCCGGTGTAGTTAAGACAATGATCAGAGAAGAAAAAGTTTAATGGGTGTTTATCTGGAGATAGATGACTAACTCCCACGCAGATCCAGAATATAGACTGTGTAACAGATTTAATTTCAGATGCTGAGAAACCAAAATAACATTATTATGTATGATTTTGACACAGAAATTGAATTTCCAGCTTTTATGAGAAGTCCTTTGTTATCCGGAGGATCACATTCGGCCCTAGGACCGAATGTTACCCTCCGGGAGTTAGGATCTAGTAACGCACGTAGTGCATACAAGATTTTGTTTTCCACGAAAAAATTATAATGAAAAATCGATTTCAAAATCGGTTCATTGCTCCTATACTGTCCATTTTCCTTCTCATAGTAGGTATGTCATTTTTTGATATTTTGACGTTTGTGAATATTTTTGTCATCATATTTAGTGAATGTCATTGCTGCTTTCTTTGTGTAGTCTTATAGAAATAATTAAAATGAATATGAATTTGCCCAAGATATCATAGAAAATGCGGCCAAAGCTACGAATAATTCATTGCCGGAGAAATCCAGAGTCGTATACGAGAAGGATTATGGAGTATTGAATCAATGGAAGTTGCTTCATTTCTCCTCGTACAATGAACGGGCGTTATGACCCATAATGCCCGCTCATAACGCCCTAGGTCATAATGAACAAATAATATACAAGGGAAAAATAAAAATCATTTATCTATCCCGTGTGCAAATTCTTGTGGCATCATGGTTGTACAAGTCTTGACAACAACTTTCTTATGATGTTCAGACTAAGTAGTCTGACCCAAGGGCAAGAGTGCTTTCCAAAGAGTCCATTTTTCTAGCTCCCATGATTTTTTTCACATTCTGGGATGGAATGCACTGGGATAGTGACACTCTAACATATAGTTTTAGGTATCGAGACATCAGATGGACAGGTGAACAAAGAGTACTGCGATTGACCACCAGATCCCTTCTGTCGTCTCTGGGGCCCAGAAACATACTTCTATGGATACTTTTAGGAAAATGCTGTGCAATTTGCCAGTGTTCAAAGTACACAGCTACAGTGAATAAAAACTATTGACAATTTGAACAAGCATACATTACAGAATATTTAAATAAATATGGTGCTTTCAAAGGTATGAATAAAAAAACTTTTGAAAAAAGTAATTTGAAAAAAGAAATTCGAAAAAACATATTTCCTGAACCATAACTCTTATGATCGAAAGTCCAAGAAAGAAAAAGTTGCAAATAACCCCAAAAATATCTCAAAAATGTTGACGGATCATGTGCCGAACACACATATATATATATATATATATATATATATATATATATATATATATATATATATATATATATATATATAAATATATATATATATATATAAAAAAAATAATATATATATATATATATATATATATATATATATATTTGTTTACATGATAAAGGACGCAATTTTGGAGCTGATAGTGTTTTGTAAGTAGGTAGTTTCGTATGATATCTTGGATAGGATTGGGGTTGAATACCGGGGAGGAAATAAATATTGTTTACACAACAGAAGGCAAAGTTAGGGGCAAAAGGGTTGAAAGTTGATAGTTAGATATCTTGGACGGGATTGGTTTTCGTACTAATCGGTGAGAGGGTTTCACCCACAGGGGAGGAAATAAACTTTGTTACACGAAAGAGGGCGTAATTTTGGAACAAATGGTGGAAAGTTGGTAGCAAGATAGTTTCTTATGTCGTCTTGGATGCGTTGGTACGAATTCGTTAAGGGGAAGTGAATATTGTTCACACGATAAAGGGCGCAATATTGAGGCAATAGGGTTGAAAGTTGGTAATCTAGATAGATGGACAACTGGTTTGAAATTGGAAAAATTCATTGGATAAACAAATTGTTCAAACTGGATACGTTGAGAAAACCTGCTTTTATAATGCAGCTTACTGCGATATGGTCTTTTTTTATTATTTATAACTAGAGCACTTCGAATTGTACCAAAAAAATCAACTAAGGAGAGAAAACAAATTCCGAACTTCATTTCGTACTTAAGTATTCGAAATATCTTTCGATTTAAATATTCTTGAATCAATACGGATCTTTTTACATTTGCACACCTTATCCTGAAGGTGATGTGTGTAGATTAAGTTCATAAAATGGAATTAAAGTAAAACCCTGAAAACTCAATGTAGACCTTCCTTATTATTTTGATATTAGACTTTCGCAACTCAAAGTTTGAGATAATTATTGAAATAAAAACGAATCGCAAACATTAAAGAGCAATAATAAATTCAGATAACAAAACACCATTTCGAAAAGCATTAAATTCTTGAGCCAAATCGAAGGTCTCACTTTTATAATCTACCTTAAATCTTTAGCGGTTTAAAAATACTTCAGATACTTGAATCTAAAGGTATAATATTAAAATTTGAAAGCTGAATTCAAATGACAGAAAATCCTACTTGTTAATTCCTTATCATTTTGTGGTCACGAGGTATCGGCTAGGTCACTTCAAATTCTGACAAAGCTCTTTATCTCAGAAGAAAGCTTCTGAGAACTGGATCCTCAGGAGACTGAGGAATGGATCCTCAGGAGAAAGTGGAAGTTGTCAGCAATTTATTGCAACCAGATATTATTGTATCAAATTCCCTTGAAGAGCATTCATTGCAATATCTTCGTGAGCAAATTCAGAACATTCTGTTGCATAATCTACCTGAGAATGATGGTGATGGTTATGGTGAAAATCCGGTCCACCATTAGCGAACCTGAACCTAAAGGGACTGTGCACCGGACAGCTCATATTGAACGGATTATCGTTCAATTGCCTGTATGGAACACCTCCGATAGGAGTAACAGGATCCGAGGAACGTCCAGGACGATCGCACCAGTGAGGGTTCCGCGGCAAGAGCGGTTCCGACGAAACACCAGGACGATCGCACCAGTGGGGCGGCGGAGGACCGTATGGGGGTCCACCCCACCCGCCGGGCCTGTACGGATCCAGGATGCACGCACTGTCTCACCAAAACACGGCGATGTCGCACTGTCGTCCAATGTGGGGCGCGATGACTGATCGTCGCGAGTTATCACAGCCTACATGACTCCGGAATCTCCAGGTTCGATCACCGGGAGACGTTCGCACCGGACTGACACTACGAATTTTCGTCTGACGGCCGTTGCGGGAGAATCGCGCAAGGCTCTCTATACGTTCGGCGCGTTTGCGTTGCCAGGAAACCTGCGAGATCTTGTTTTGTGAGTGGGTCTGGGCCCCGCATCTCGGCTACTGCGGCTCTACCCGCCTCCTGCAATCTATCTTCACTTTTGTTGAACTTGTACGAACGGAGGGCCAGTTAATTGAATATAGGTCACGCATAACTTCAACTGACTAGTTATCCGATGAATTATTATGTTTTACGAACTACGATGAAAAATTGATATTAGAGCTCTAGTGACGTCTCCTGAAATATTACTTTTGAGCAAGCACAGATTTATTACTATGTAAAACAAACTGAGTAGGAAACTCGAAATTGGCTAAATTCATCGCCATTTAGTCGAAAAGAAATATGTAAGGAACATTTCGTATAAATTTTTTCAAAAAAAAAATCAATAAACTTACTGAATCACGATTTTTGAAATTTTTTTATGATTTGGATTGATTGGGACCGATGCATGATGTAAATTAATGAGAATGTTAGAACAATGGTTTATGATAACAATTTACACATTTATTAATACGCATGGCGCACGTTTCGGTGAAAATTCACCTTCTTCGGATGCTAAATGCAAATTAAATATTTTTCTCCGTTTTATCGAATACAAGAAATAAATAGACGACAAATTATGTAGAAAGGCTAAATAGATGAATAGTTACGAATAATTAATAAAATAGTAAAAACTGCTGATCAGGTAGTTCGGTAATTTTGATAATATTCAGAAGGGGGCTTGTGGTATGATCAATTTAGCTATTCGTTAGGAGACCTGAATGTTTATATTAATTCATCTCTAATGATTCTAGAAAATTAAGATTAATTCCTTTACTCTCAACATTTAATATTTCAAAATCAAAATTGAATGAGCGAAAAACAATTTTATTTTTATGATCGCTCATTTAAACAAAAATTGATCAATAATTTGATATCTAAATGTATTCTAGTTAGAAATTTTGTTCGAACTATTGTCCCCTGATCCTAATGCACTCTCGCCATTTCTTTCTTATTTCAACAGTTGCGGTAGCTAGTTCTTTATTGAAGCAGAAATATTTTTCTTTTATCTTCAAACAAAATGTGTAACTAGTGACCAATTAGGTACTAAATTATTGTTACTATTTCTAGTAGTTCAACTTTCGTTCTAATAACCTATCATCAAAATGAAAATGTTTTTCTCGCCAATTCTGAACAATTTCCGCCCTTCTGACGGAATATCGGTAATTTGAAGCAAAAATGTATTTTCTTATCAATGTGTTGCATACCGTTGAAAACTTCTAGTAGAGAAGTTCTTAACAAAATGAAGCTCTTAATTGTTGTTAATTTTTTCACTATTGAATTTCGATCCCTTCTGACGGAATATCGGTAATTTGAAGCAAAAATGTATTTTCTTATCAATGTGTTGCATACCGTTGAAAAGGTCTAGAAGAGAAGTTCTTAAAAAAAATTAAGCTCTCCATTGTTAATTTTTCACTATTGAATTTCGAAGTTGATTTATTTCCACAAAATCACTAACTTTGTGGAATAACGATCCTAGTATTTCCCTCTGGTACTGTCAATTTGAACGAGCATATATAGACTAGAATTTTGTGAAAAATGGTGCTTTTATATATATATATATATATATATATATATATATATATATATATATATATATATATATATTATATATATATATATATATATATATATATATATATATATATATATATATATATATTATATATATATATATATATATATATATATATATATATATATATATATATATATATATATATATATATAAGTATTAATGAAATAACTTACGAGCTTTGAAGAGTAGGATTTTGGTTAATTTGCCGAAGAAAATTCGAAAAAACAAATGTCCTTGATTATAACTGAAAGGACCAAAAAACCAAGAATGAAACGCTAGCAAATGGCCCCAAAAATATCTCAAAAATGTTGAAGGTTCATGTGCCGAACACCCTATATAACAAAACCACCTAATTGAATAATAAGATAAAATGGCGAATGCATCGGTGATAATTATTGAAATGTTAATATCTATAAACAATAATTAGTTAACTTCTCTTTTATAACCTTAAGGACGCAATTTTGGAGCAATAGTGTTCAAATTTTGAAAGGAAGGTAGTTTGGTATATCTTGTATGGGATTGGAGTTGAATCCCAGAGAGGAAATAAATATTGTTTACACCATAGAAGACGAAATTTTGGGCAAATGGGTTGAAAGTTGGTAGTTAGATAATTTTTACTGTCATCTTGGACGGGATTGGTTTTTGTACGAATCGGTTAGAGGGTTTGAGCCACAGGGAAGGAAATAAATTTTGTTTACACGGAAGAGGGCACAATTTTGGAGCAATAGGGTTGGTTGAAAGTTGTTAGGTAGATAGTTTTTCATGTCGTCTTGGATGGGTTGGTACGAATCGGTTAAGGAGAAGTGAATATTGTTTACTTACACGATAAAGTTGAAGCAATAGGGTGGAAAGTTTTTATTTTATTTCGAGGGACCTACAGTTTAACGCCGGTTCCGAATGGCCAATGGGCTTGTAAACGATGTACATTACCCAAAAATTTATCTTTATATATAGAACCACTAAATTCCGGACATACACAACACCCAAGAGCAAGGTGGCACTCGAACCCACGGTAATCTGAATAGATGGACAACTGGTTTGAAATTGGAAAGAAATTAATTGAATAAACAAATTTAAAAAAAAAGTTATGAAAACCTGCTTTTATATTGCTGCGATAGAGTCTTTTTTTGTTATTTCTTACTAGAGCACTTTGAATTGTGCAGAAAATTTTGTCAAAAATGGAGCTTTGACAGGCATTAATGAAAAAACTGACGAGCTTTCAAAAGCAGGATTTTGGTTAATTTGCGAAAAAAAATTCTAAAAACCAAATGTCCTTAACTATAACTGTTAGGACCAAAAAAACAAGAGGGAAAAGGTAGCAAATAACCCCTGAATATCTCAAAAATGTTGACGGTTCATGTGCCGAACACCCTATATAACAAAAAACAATTACCTAATTCAAGGCTGCCCAACCTCAGGCCCGCGGGCCACGATGTGGCCCGCGAACGAATTTTGAATGGCCCGCCGCCCGCGTGAGCAAAATTGCCTGTCTAAAGTTCATGCAGTTGGATTATATTATGGACTATTCACATACGTCAATTCAGGGTTTTATTTGAAGAATATATCAGCGAATATGTAGAGTTACAATTGTACTGCGTTGTGAGATGGTTTTCAAAGAGAAACATGTTGAAAAATTTCTTCACCTTGAGAGAGCAGGTGTTGGAATTTTAGAAGAAGAAAGGGTGTTTCATTTGGAAACTGATTTACTGAAAAAAGAATCCTGGTTGAGTGATTTTGCATTTACTGTTGACATTATCAATAACCTCAATATTTTAAATCTCAAATTACAAGGAAAAAGTTGTTCACTTCCGACCGCGCTTCTGACTATGCTTATTTTGATAAGAGAATTCAAAGATGAATTAAATCTGTTTTCAATGAATTAAGCCAATGAAAATATTGCCCACTTTCCTACACTCAAAGAAGTGAAAGAGAAGCTCAATATCGACACTATCCATTGTACTAAGTAGGAATCTAAAATTAGATGCTTATTAATGTCGTTTCAGAGCAGATTCCAGGAGCTCTAAGTAAAAAAACAAATTGACAAATTTTTGTGAATCATTTTACGAACAGTTTGACTGAAATAATAAGTCATCCTGCTAATATTCAGTTGGAACTCACAAATCGTCAAAATTATTCTGCAATAAAAAACTCTTTTCAGAAAAAATATTGTCTGCAAGTCAGAAACTTCTTCAGAAGAATATTTAGATTTTTGGAAACTGGTACCAAAAGAAAATTTCCCTGCAATAACTAACCTGGCCTGCCAATTTCTAAGTAGTTTCGGTTCAACATATGTTTGTAATCCGAATTACTTATATAAAAAATAAATTCTATTGTTGTGTCTGTCAACATCTGATTTGACGCCTAATATAGGAAAATTATTGAAACAAAAAAAAATTCAGGTAAACCACATTGATTGTGCCAATTTTTAAGTTTGATTTTAAATTTTGTTAATTGTATTTCTTTAAATAGCAGAATATGCTGTTTATGTTATTATTACCTAATTGAATAATACTATAAAATGGCGAATGCGCCAGTCACAATTCTTTAAATGTTAATATCTATAAACTATAATTAGTTAACTTCTCTTTTATAACCTTTAGGACGCAATTTTGGAGCAATAGTGTTCAAATTCTGTAAGTAGATACTTTGGTATATCTTGGATGGGATTGGAGTTGAATCCCAGGGAGGAAATAAATATTGTTTACACGATAGAAGGGAAATTTGGGGCAAAAGGGTTGAAGGTTGGTAGTTAGATAATTTTTACTGTCATCTTGGACGGGATTGGTTTTTGTACGAATCGGTTAGAGGGTTTGAGCCACAGGGAAGGAGATAAATTTTTGTTTACACGGAAAAGGGCAGAATTTTGGAGCAATAGGGTTGGTTGAAAGTTGTTAGGTAGATAGTTTTTCATGTCGTCTTGGATGGGTTGGTACGAATCGGTTAAGGAGAAGTGAATATTGTTTACTTACACGATAAAGGACGCAATGTTGAAGCAATAGGGTGGAAAGTTTTTTTTTTATTTCGAGGGACCTACAGTTTAACGCCGGTTCCGAATGGCCAATGGGCTTGTAAACGATGTACATTACCCAACAATTTATCTTTATAAATAGAACCACTAAATTCCGGACACACAACACCCAAGAGCAAGGTGGGACTCGAATCCACGGTAATCTGAATAGATGGACAACTGGTTTGAAATTGGAAAGAAATTAATTGAATAAACAAATTTTAAAAAAAAGTTATGAAAACCTGCTTTTATATTGCTGCGATAGAGTCTTTTTTTGTTATTTCTTACTAGAGCACTTTGAATTGTGCAGAAAATTTTGTCAAAAATGGTGCTTTGACAGGCATTAATGAAAAAACTTACGAGCTTTCAAAAGCAGGATTTTGGTTAATTTGCGAAAAAACATTCTTAAAACCAAATGTCCTTAACTATAACTGTTAGGACCAACAAAACAAGAAGGAAAAGGTAGCAAATAACCCCTAAATATCTCAAAAATGTTGACGGTTCATGTGCCGAACACCCTATATAACAAAAAACAATAACCTAATTGAATAATGCTACAAAATGGCGAATGCGCCAGTCACAATTCTTTAAATGTTAATATCTATAAACTATAATTAGTTAACTTCTCTTTTATAACCTTTAGGACGCAATTTTGGAGCAATAGTGTTCAAATTCTGTAAGTAGATACTTTGGTATATCTTGGATGGGATTGGAGGAAATAAATATTGTTTACACGATAGAAGGCAAAATTTGGGGCAAAAGGGTTGAAAAGTGGTAGTTGGATAATTTTTACTGTCATCTTGGACGGGATAGGTTTTTATACGAATCGGTTAGAGGGTTTGAGCCACAGGGAAGGAAATAAATTTTTGTTTACATGGAAAAGGTCAGAATTCTGGAGCAATAGGGTTGAAAGTTGTTACGTAGATAGTTTTCCATGTCGTCTTGGATGGGTTGGTACGAATCGGTTAAGGGGAAGTGAATATTGTTTACACGATGAAGGACGCAATGTTGAAGCAATAGGGTTGAAAGTTAGTAATCTGAATTGATGGACAACTGGTTTGACATTGGAAAGAAATTAATTGAATAAACAAATAAAAAAAAAGTTATGAAAACCTGCTTTTATATTGCAGCTTGCTGCGATAGAGTATTTTTTTTGTTATTGATAACTAGAGCACTTTGAGTTGCACAGAAAATTTTGTGAAAAATGGTGCCTTTACAGGCATTAATGAAAAAACTTACGAGCTTTCAAAAGCAGGATTTTGGTAAATTTGCGAAAAAAATTCTAAACACCAAATGTCCTTAACTATAACTGTTAGGACCAAAAACCAAGAATGAAAAGGTAGCAAATGACCCCAAAAATATCCCAAAAATGTTAGCGGTTCATGTGCCGAACACCATATATAACAAACCCACCTAATTAAATAATAATGCAAAATGGCAAATGCGCCAGTGACCATTTTTGAAATGTTAAGGCAGGCATGGGCAAAGTACGGCCCGGGGGCCCAATGCGGCCCTTTGGGCTAGTCAATCCGGTCCGCGGTATGGTTTTGAAAAGCCATAATATCTTTCATGGAAGAAAAAAAATGGACGAGTGTGAACATTTGAAAGATAGTGTACGTATAGCTTTCGGACTTGGAATTTTTTACAGATCATCTCAGTCACATCAACAAATTGAACCTTAAAGTCCAGGAAAGAAATTAATTAATCCATGAATTTTGGGGTCATATCAGGGGTTTCAAAATGCAATTGAATCTATTTTCCAAACAACTCTCCAAACCATGACTCCAAAGTTATTGTACAGGACCTGAACATTTTTAGGATGCCATATAATGTGGACTGTGAATCAGTCAAACCAGAATTGCTGCTCGAACTGATTGAGTTGCAATATAACACAGAATTGAAGCAAAAATTTCTCGATGTTTCTAAAGTTGGGTTCTATAAGGCCCTGTCAAACTCAAGCTTCCCGAACCTGAAGAACTTCGTTAGAAACCGATTGACTGGCGACCATTTGGATTCCCTACTGCGAATCAGCTCATCATCGTTCGAACCAGATTATGAACAACTTTTAGAATCACAGTCACAGTTTCATTAGCCACATACGCCTTCATACACCACTAAAAAATAATAAATTGTATTTTTTTTCTAAGCGTTTTAATATTGTAGCGTATAAGTTATAAGTGATGTAAAAAATTGAAATAAAATTATTAATTTATTAAAATATGTTTTGTTCAATTTTTTTCGGCCCTCCTGGATAATTTGATATTTCATCAGGCCCTCCCCGTGAAAAGTTTGCCCATGTCTGTGTTAAGGTCTATAAACCATTTATAATTAGTTAACTTCTCTTTTATAACCTTAGGCTTTTGAACAGAATGAACATAGTTCAATTAAAAATAGTTCGTCTCAACGACATATATGTGACGACAACTACAGAGAAATCTAAACTACATAATTGAATAATAATACAAAATTGCGAATGCGCTAGTGAATCTTCAAATGTTAAAATCTATAAACTATTTATAGTTAATTAACTTCTCTTTCATAATCTTGTGGCATTTGAACAGAATTAACATAGTTTAATTGAAAATAGTTCATCTCAACGACATATATATGCGACGACAACTACAGAGAAAGCTAAACCACATAATTAAATAATAATACAAAATGGCGAATGCGCTAGTGACAATTATTCAAATGTTGAAATCTATAAACTATTAATAATTACTTAACTTCTCTTTCATAATCTTGAGGCATTTGAACAGAATGAACATAATTTAATTTAAAATAGATCGTCTCAACGACATATATATGCGACGATAACTATAGAGAAATCTAAACCACATAATTATATAATAATATAAAATGGCGAATGCGTTAGTGACAAATCTTCAAATGTCAAAATCTATTTATATATTATATTTATAATTAGTTAACTTCTCTTTTATAGTCTTGAGGCGTTTGAACAGAATGAACATAATTTAATTTAAAATAGTTCGTCTCAACGACATATATATGCGACGATAACTATAGAGACATCTAAACCACATAATTATATAATAATATAAAATGGCGAATGCGTTAGTGACAATTCTTCAAATGTCAAAATCTATTTATATATTATATTTATAATTAGTTAACTTCTCTTTTATAGTCTTGAGGCGTTTGAACAGAATGAACATAATTTAATTAAAAATTGTTCATCTCAACGACATATATATATATATATATATATATATATATATATATATATATATATATATATATATATATATATATATATATATATATATATATAAATAGTTGATGGAATCCGTCGTTACTACGTGATAATTTAACATGATTAAAAAAACTAAATTTGAATTTACTACGTTTATTATCACAAAATATTTTGAAAAATATAACACTGCGATTGCAATTTCGGTCACTAGACCATCATCGGGCAGATTGAGTTAAGAACTGAATACAAAATAATTATAGATTTGCGCTTACGGGTGGGAAAGGATTATTGCAGGTACCTAAATAGACAAGAGGAACATATTTCAAGAAGGGCTAATCGAGTGAATTGAGGAGGTCCGTGCAATAAGGGCTTAAAGTCAAAAACAGCGTTCTGAGAAAATCTGCTTCCAAGTTTTTCCAACTACACCCTGTAATGTGTACATTCTATATTCTGTCCAAACCTTTTCCCATCAAATGTCCTATTCTTCTACTCCAAACTTCAATAAGCTAATTCAACACAAAAATAACTGAATCGGAGAACATATGTGTATTATGCGAACAGATTATAAGCCCTTTTTATGGGGAAAGAAAAATCGCCTCTCAACCTCTTCCCCCCAAGAAAGGCTTATGGGCTTTGAAAATTGATTTTCTAGGAAAAAAGGAAAATGAAGAGAAAAAATAATGTTTTTCAAAATGAAACAAAATTTATTTTTTAATATCACCAATAGGTAAACACATATAAAAATACTTGATGCGTAAAAAATGAGATTTTCATAAAATATATGGTAGGTAGCAAGAACATTATACCAAAATACTATGCTTTTACATATCTTTTTAAATAAAATTAACTGAACATTTACATAAAAATAAATTATCACAAAGTCCCATCATTCATCTTCCGTATCTTCAGCGTCAGAATCTGCGAAGAAGTCATTCAGTATGTTGTTCGTGTTGTTTTCATCAGCACCTTCAGATTCATTGTTCCTTGGTTCATCATCTCTTGTCGTCAATCCGATTTCGGGCGAAGGCATTGTATCCTCCACAAAAAGAGCCTCGAAGAAGTCGATGCTGGGTTTTTCCAAATAACTGTACAAATCTCTGATATCTTTAACTTTTCCCTCTCCGTGTTTTCCTGTTTTAAAAGGAACTTTTCTCGATCGCTCCAAGATAATGTCGTGGGGCTTAGATTTCATAAATCGAAAAGGTTGGAACGTCTCGAAGTAACATTTTGAAGCTGCAACAGTTCCTGCAGAGCTGTACAGAAGCTGGCAAAACTGCTGAATACCGAATTTCATGCCTTTGGTTGTAGGGCTTTTGTCGAAAAATCCAGCCAATGCCATGTCCCAGTCATACATCATTGAGGTATCATTTATGAGCATGAAAGGCGATGGGTGTTCCCGAGCAGTTTTTATTGCCTTATAATAAGGCTCGGGAGTCTCAATGACCTCCTTTCCTCGAAGCTTTGACCTTACAAGGCCAAAGTTACGGTCGCACTGCCCAAAAGAGTGCCCACGAACCGGGAATAGTTGTAGCACTTGGATGGAAAATACACTTGCAACGTATGAGCAAAATATCATCATAGTGTTGTTCTTATTCTGCCCCCCGGCGGCGTCTGAAAGAAGGACAATCTTCTTGAGGTGGGGGAAAGCAGCAGTCTTCTTCTGAAGGAAGTCAAATAAAAACGAAGCGACGGAATTCGGGCCTTTTTTCGCAGTTGACTCCAGAAAAGTATATATTACCGAAGTGTCATCGTTATGGCAGTGAACGTTGACAACATATAACCATAGTAATCGTCTATAAAATTGCTTAGAGATCGTCAGCTTCGGTAAGGGGAGATTTTGCGCGTAGTCAAACTCACACACAAGGATTTTGTCACTTTCCTTGGCTTCTTGGATATATTTTTTCTTCAACGCATCATGAGCCCTTGCTTTTCTCTGGTGAAGTTCGAGATCCACTTTGGTTTTGCGATCGTCTGGAAACTTCTTTAGTTTTTGCTCGCTCGCACAACAGAAGTCGCAGGTGTCGGTTTTTGGTTTCTTGGTGGTAAAATTCGTCTGAGAAAAGAAGTTTCTGTAGGTTTTTAATTGCATTTTAGGAGGCTTCCCTGTTTGCAGGTGGTAGTACTTCTGAAATTGGCTGAAGATCAGTTTGGCAGTCAAACTCGGATTATCAAAATATAGCCTGTTAGAACGGTTCCCTGAAGTGTAGTGGCTCTTGCGGTGAGGTATACTCTGGACATGTGTCAGTGCAAGCTGGTAAACGTCATCATCCAACTTTCTCTGGTTCCCGTGGGTACCTCGTTTTTCACTGAAAGAATCTCCACTGACAACCTTGCCCTGAACAATGCGCATACGTTTTTCGGATATTTGCAAAACCTTCAAGATAAAAGATCTGCAAGTTTCAATGTCTTCACCCTTCACTTTTATGGAGTATTTCCAAGAGCTAATACGGTTCTTTTTAGGGTTTGCAATAATCCTAGCCGAAGAAGTTAGGGATTTGTTAAGACAGCTCGACAGAAACGTGTCTTGCGACTCTTTTGACTGCATGCCATAGAACAGATCGAATAGCTCTTTTTGTTCTCGTCTCTCGAACTTCAAGTGACAATCTTAGGAGCAACACTCCTTCACAACCACGAAATCCTTCCCTTTGACAGCTTTACCTGTGTTTTGAGACGTGTAGCTTACACCAGCTATTCTCTTCCGCTTTGACTGCGCTCTTTTCCATTCTTCAGGATTCATTCTTTTGTATATCGCACCATCTCTCATCTCAGCCACCACACTTTTCACGTCACTCATTTTCACTCTCTGTCTACCAACTAATTAGAATAATAACTAAACACTAGAAAAAGATCGGTATGAAATCAAGCCAAATAAAAAAAAACATAACCACTAAACTGAAACTGAAGACAGCTGACGTTCCTCACAAAAAGGGCGTATAACAGCTGACACAAAAACCAACTGTACCATCAAATCAAGTGGGAATTTCTTTCTGAAAATTGGTACCTGTGTAGAAAACATCATGGCGGATCTATTTCCGCATTCCCTGCAAGAAGGGCTTATAGGCCTAGAAGCCCTTATTGCACGGACCTCCTCAATTTCACAAATTGGTACAATACAATGTTCTTAGAAAAGTCATTATTGTTTAAATACACTAAATATAGGAGAATATATCAAGTCAATCTGGTCGTTCAGCAAGATATCTTTTGCATTATTATTGAGTTTAAAAATTTCTAATGATTCTAAGTAAGTAAGTTTGGTAACTTACTTTGGTAATTTGTGCATGATTTGAAAATTATCTATTTGTGGAAATGGGTGGTGGTTTTCACGGCAATGATTTGAAAACGTTGAATCCATTTTATTTTTCAAGAAAGATTGTTGGTGTTCTTTAAATCTTGTCTTGAACGATCGACCAGTCTGACCTATATATACTCCTTTACATACAGGACAAATCAACTTATAAACTCCTGAACTTTCAAATTTTGAAGTGATATCTTTGGCATTGAATAAAAATCCTGAGAGATTTGTCTTAGGTTTGAAAGCTATTTTAATATTACATTTAGGTATGACATTAGCAACTTTTTCTGTTAGAGGACCAAAATATGTTAAAGATGTGAATTTTTCCGATTTTTCTACTTTTAATTGGGGATATATGTTGTTATACGCTAGTTGATTTCGTTTCTTGTTTATCATTTTATCTATCAAACTTGTATGAAAACCATTATTTGACGCAATTAGTTTTATAGTCAAAATTTCTTTCGCTTAATTTGTTATATTTGAAAAGTTCAAAAATCAATCCAAAAAATTAAACATTCTCAAAAAAAAATCAAAAAGTAACGTTAGATTCAAATATACATCAATCAGAAAGATCCCGAGAATTCAGTGACAGAATCATAAACTACAGCGATATCGAATTTTCTAATTCGGAAGTCAATCTGTTAGAAAAAGGACATAAATTCGTTCCAATTAGTATGGATAAAAACGAGAAAGAATTATTAGCTGTTGAATCTATTTTAGCTTTGAAAAATACTGATGAACCAGCGTTAGCCGAATTCAAAATTTCAAAAATTCTTAGAAGCCATCAGGTTCCAAAACCAAATAAATATTTAGATGACATAAAATCCTTGATTCAACAGCTAATAATTCTTTCTCGTTTTTATCCATACTAATTGGAACGAATTTATGTCCTTTTTCTAACAGATTGACTTCCGAATTAGAAAATTCAATATCGCTGTAGTTTATGATTCTGTCACTGAATTCTCGGAATCTTTCTGATTGATGTATATTTGAATCTAACGTTACTTTTTGATTTTTTTTTGAGAATGTTTAATTTTTTGGATTGATTTTTGAACTTTTCAAATATAACAAATTAAGCGAAAGAAATTTTGACTATAAAACTAATTGCGTCAAATAATGGTTTTCATACAAGTTTGATAGATAAAATGATAAACAAGAAACGTAATCAACTAGCGTACAACAACATATATCCCCAATTAAAAGTAGAAAAATCGGAAAAATTCACATATTTAACATATTTTGGTCCTCTAACAGAAAAAGTTGCTAATGTCATACCTAAATGTAATATTAAAATAGCTTTCAAACCTAAGACAAAACTCTCAGGATTTTTATTCAATGCCAAAGATATCACTTCAAAATTTGAAAGTTCAGGAGTTTATAAGTTGATTTGTCCTGTATGTAAAGGAGTATATATAGGTCAGACTGGTCGATCGTTCAAGACAAGATTCAAAGAACACCAACAATCTTTCTTGAAAAATAAAATGGATTCAACGTTTTCAAATCATTGCCGTGAAAACCACCACCCATTTCCACAAATAGATAATTTTCAAATCATGCACAAATTACCGCAAGGAACCAAACTTACTTACTTAGAATCATTAGAAATTTTTAAACTCAATAATAATGCAAAAGATATCTTGCTGAACGACCAGATTGACTTGATATATTCTCCTATATTTAGTGTATTTAAACAATAATGACTTTTCTAAGAACATTGTATTGTACCAATTTGTGAAATTCACTCGATTAGCCCTTCTTGAAATATGTTCCTCTTGTCTATTTAGGTACCTGCAATAATCCTTTCCCACCCGTAAGCGCAAATCTATAATTATTTTGTATTCAGTTCTTAACTCAATCTGCCCGATGATGGTCTAGTGACCGAAATTGCAATCGCAGTGTTATATTTTTCAAAATAATTTGTGATAATAAACGTAGTAAATTCAAATTTAGTTTTGTTAATTATATATATATATATATATATATATATACATATATATATATTATATATATATATATATACATATATATATATATATATATATATATATATATATATATATATATATATATATATATATATATATATATAATATATATATTTATATATATATATATATATATATATATATTTATATATATATATATATATATATATATATATATATGTATATATATATATATATATATATATATATATATATATTATATATATATATATATATATATATATATATATATATATATATATATATATACATATATATATATATATATATATACAGGGTGATTCATTAATACGTGTAAATATTTTAACGGGAGAATTTTGAGCCCAAAATATGAAGATCTAACCCAATTTGCTCATATAAAATATTTCTCCTTACTGAGTTACAGGGTGTTTTATTTCGATTATTAAAAATGAATTTTGTTCATTACTTCAATGCTGCTTGATATTTCTTTATGATATTTGGCAGTAAGTTAAAGTAGTTTGGGACACATCAAATAATAGTAAAGAAGACTTTCTCGCTATCACCAGTGGCGTACGGCAGGGGCACGGGAAGAGTTCTCGTTTCCTAAATTCTACGCCACTGGCAGAATTGTCATTTTAGTATAATTTTTCGATTCTCCTATATTTTCTCTGTAAATAAGGTATTCTTTTTTCGTAACGCTAGAGCCACTTTTTTTCGAGATATTTAACGTTGAACATATGGCTGCACAATTCCTTTGATTTTAATGTACGAGTCATATCGGGTTTTTTGTCATACGATTGCATGTATTTAATATGAAAAAAAAAATTATTAGGTATTTTTTTTAAATTTATAATAATATTAACAAACAATTTAAAACATAACAACTACAAAAATATCCAGCGCTACATAAAAAAAGTTCAAAATAAATACTTAATTATGAAGATTTTCTTTACAAATTTTGGAAGAATATCAAATTTATGAACAAAACTTGAAAACAATTTACAATAAATGTTCAATATGCTCTCCGTTTAACTCAATAAGTTTTTTCATTCTTTCGTTGAACGATCTTCTAACTTTAAAAAATATGTTTGGCTGATTCGCAAAAAAATTAGCGGAATTTACAATTTGCTGCCATAGTTCCTGGCTAGTATTTCTCGTTTGGGAGTATAGCCACTATTTTTCGAGATATTTAACGTTGAACATATGGCTGCATAATTACTTTGATTTTAATTATGTATCAATCATGTTGGTGTTTTTGTAATAGAATTGTTAATTAAGTAATTATTATGCATGTGTCTAATGTCATAATAGATGCAGTTCACATTTATTTGGAAATAGATATGAGGAAGTCTTAAATAATTATTTTGATCTAGTAGGATGGTGTCACAACTGACAGTTGTTGACAATATTATCTATGAAGATTGTGACTGTTATAAATTTTTTAAAAGCAGATTAAGTGAAGCTGCAGCGCCCTAATGTTTTTTGTAATACTGAAATGCGCGATATGCTTTGTGTTTATGCACAAGAAAATTATTCCTGTCTTGCTGCTACTCAAAGATATGGAGAAATGTATCCAGATAGAGTTCAGCCCAATCATCAAACCTTTCGCAATATTTTTAGAAGATTAGGAGAGACTGGACAATTCAAGCCAAATCGTTATGTGGGCCGTCTTATACATATTTCTGTAGATCAGGAAGATGACATATTATTTAGAATTGCAGAAAATTCACATCTTAGCACTCGTTGCTTATCTTCAATGACTGGGGTAAGCCAATCTACAGTTTTTTAGAATACTGAAAAAGGGAAATTTGAAAACCTTACCATTTTACTCCAGTACAAAAACTTATTACCAAGAGATCTTCCTGCAAGATTGAATTTCGCTCAGTCGATGGCAAATAAAAAAATGAAAAATCTGAACTTTTATGAAAATGTTATCTTTAGCGACGAAGCTACTTGTACACGGAGAGGAATATTTAACTGGAGGAATAGCCACAGTTGGGATACTGAAAAATCCTCATTTATATTGTGAGTCACATTTTCAACGCGAGTTTAAAATTAATGTTTGGTGCGGTATACTCGGAGACCGTTTGTTAGGTCCATATGAACTACCTGAAAATTTAAATGGTAATTCGTATTTGGAGTTTCTACAAACTAAACTTTTCGATGAGCTAGAACAATTGCCACTTAACCAAAGGAGAGGCATGTGGTTCATGCACGATGGAGCACCACCCCATTATACATCAATAGTGCGGAATTATCTAGATAATAAATTTCCTCATCGTTGGATTGGCAGAGGTAGTGAATTTCCGTGGCCGCCTCGAAGTCCCGATTGTAATCCATTAGATTTCTATTTCTGGGGGCATATGAAATCACTGGTATACTCCCAAACAATAAATACTTGCCAGGAACTATGGCAGCAAATTGTAAATTCCGCTAATTTTATTGCGAATCAGCCAAATATATTTTTTAAAGTTAGAAGATCGTTCAACGAAAGAATGAATAAACTTATTGAGGTAAACGGAGATCACATTGAACATTTGTTGTAAATTGTTTTTAAGTTTTGTTCATAAATTTGATATTCTTCCAAAATTTGTAAAGAAGATCTTCATATTTAAGTATTTATTTTGAACTTTTTTTATGTAGCGCTGGATATTTTTGTAGTTGTTATGTTTTAAATTGTTTGTTAATATTATTATAAATATAAAAAAAATACCTAATAATTTTTTTTTTCAATTTAAATACATGCAATCGTATGACAAAAAACCCGATATGACTCGTACATAAAAATCAAAGGAATTGTGCAGCCGTATGTTCAACGTTAAATATCTCGAAAAATAGTGGCTCTAGCCTTACGGAAAAAGAATACCTTATTTACAGAGAAAATATAGGAGAATCGAAAAATTATACTAAAATGACAATTCTGCCAGTGGCGTAGAATTTAGGAAACGAGAACTCTTCCCGTGCCCCTGCCGTACGCCACTGGTGATAGCGAGAAAGTCTTCTTTACTATTATTTGATGTGTCCCAAACTACTTCAACTTACTGCCAAATATCATAAAGAAATATCAAGCAGCATTGAAGTAATGAACAAAATTCATTTTTAATAATCGAAATAAAACACCCTGTAACTCAGTAAGGAGAAATATTTTATACGAGCAAATTGGGTTAGATCTTCATATTTTGGGCTCAAAATTCTCCCGTTAAAATATTTACACGTATTAATGAATCACCCTGTATATATACATATATATATATATATATATATATATATATATATATATATATATATATATATATATATATATATATATATATATATATATATATATATATATATATATATATATATATATATATATATATATATATATATATATATATATATATATATATATATATATATATATATATATATATATATATATGCGACGATAACTACAGAGAAATCTATACCCACATTTCTCTGCATAATGAATAAGTAGGTCAAATTCCTCACAGTCTATATACGTTCTGCATTTCTTAGCGAAATTGCAGAGGATTGAAATTATGTTCATCTCCCGAGACAAAACAAAGTGAAATTAGTCGACGGGAATCCTTAATATCACGTCCAAATAAGAAAATTTTCAGTGCGTTAATAGTCAGTGCAGATTACATCTTTAATGAATTATTCAAACAGAGGCCTACGGTACAAGCAAAATGAAAATTTTATCGTACTTTCGAACAAACAGTGGTATAATTGCATGCTTTAAGTGTAAATAAAACTTAATTTCACTTCAGATTAACTCTGATGAACTTATTACGAAAAGGGTTTGTTTTTACTACTTACTCTGCGAATGAATTTCTTCATATTTACAACATAGCTGGGAACGTTTAGCAAATACAAATTTTACTTAGCTTCAGACAAGAAATTTTCATCACTCTCACTGATTTCTTTCTTGCTTTGAAGTGCGTTTATTGAGTTTACCAAAATCAATTTGTATCTAGGTTTGATATTGATGTAAATATGAAAATATTTTAGTAGTATTTAGATATGGCCTTTATATACGATAAAATTTAGAAAATGACGCAGAAAATAGCAAAATAAAGAGAAAATACTTCAATGTGAGAGTCTTAATAATTTTATTATTTCAAAAAAAAGGTTCAAACTTCTATATTTGTTCCTAAGAATTTTCTATAAATTAAATAAAATACTGCAATTAAGTAAAGTCAATTCACCATAGTGGATCACTTAGTTGTAATCACTGAGTTCCATTCAAAATATTCGAGATCAGCATCAAGAAAAAGACTAGGTAAACGATTTTCCTGCACTTTCAATACTCTAGCCTGTAAATTTATATACCTAAGTAAGACACAGAATGATTAGAAACGAAGTTCTTTTGAATCATGAAAAACATACTTGTTGGCCATAGTCATTCAATACATTACATGAAGTGAACAAGGAAAATTCTTCAATAATTTGACAAATTATCAATCAACTTTCCAAGGGAGCTGGTTATATGTATTCCGCAATGCAAATTCTTCATTCAAAATCCAACGATGAATTATAGAAAACATCAAGTCACCCTGACTCAATATTTGCATACAGCTGTTTCGATCTTATTATATCTCATCAATGCAGCTTATTTGACTCGAAGTGAATTAACAAATTTCTAATGGTTTTCCAGTACAAATTGTGACCGAGCTACTATTTGGATGACAACCCAGAGCGCTCTCCACCAAAGATATTGGAAACCAACAATACACCGCTCAGAGAAAATGCAGAATTCCATAGCGAGAATACGTACTGCCTCACAGGAAGATATCTACTCTGCAACAGTGGCGTATACGATTCCAAAGCACACTAATATAGTGAGTAAAATAAGCTGCAATTATGAGATCTAATAAAATCGAAACAGCTGTATGTAGATTTTGAATCGGGGTGACTTGTCGTTTTCTATAATTCATCGTTGGATTGTGAATATAGAATTAGCGTTGCAAAATAGGTATAACCAGCTCTGTTGGAAAGTTGTTGGATAATTTTTTTCGAATTATTGAAGAATTTTCTTTGTTCACTTTATGTGAAGTTCCTTCATCCGGAGTTGACGTAACGATTGAGAAATTATATGGTCGGTGTACAGGAAATAATGGTTTTCGGCACGCTGTGAAAGATAATATTGAAATAGGAATTGATTTATGGCGTTGATGAAAGTTAAGGACTTTCAACAGGAAACGTAAAATACTTACAATACAAAAAATTTTTCGTTATCCTACCCGGCTTTCTCAAAAATTAGAACCACAGATTTTTTGATTTTTTTCAAGCACAAAATTTTTCTATGCCGTTTTGAGAGCACAGCTATGGAGGTTAAATATATTAATAGAAACAATTTATGTATTTGTTTCTGTATTAACGGATTCATTTTATCTGCAGCAAGTATATGTAATAAAAACCTAGAAAAGTAAGTTAATAAATTGTATGAGTAGATACAAGTATTTTCTTCAGGACTCCCTGGCGCTTTCTCAGGAGGGCTCCGCGGCCACGCGGTCGGAGGTTGAGGGATGGTTTAATAGTAATCGACTGCTCCTCAATGAAGATAAAACTAACAAAACTGTTTTCACTCTAAGAGATCTTGGAGAACTTGATGATGAGGATGCATGCGGATCTTCGCTGAAATTCCTCGGAGTTCATCTTGATCGGGAACTACGGTGGGATGGCCACATGGATTCCCTGGCACGAGGGCTATGCAGTGCACTGTACCTTATACGCAATCTAGACAACTGTGTCTCGAAGCAGGCCTTAAGAATGGCATACTTTGCCAATTTCCATTCTCATTTATCTTATGGCATCCTCATCTGGGGTCATGCCCCTGGTGCTCAACGAGTGTTTGGGATTCAGAGGAAGGCTGTTCGTGTGCTGGCTGGTCTGCGATTTAGGGAAGACTGTAGGGGTGCGTTCAGGGAGTTAAAGTTGCTCTCCCTGCCATCCTTGTTTGTGTTGGAATGTCTCCTATTTATTAAGAGAAATCTTGGCAACTTTGATGCTCACAATGATATTCACCAACACAATACAAGAAATAATAATTATCTCGTTCCAGCCTACTGGCGTTTGAAAAGGTGTCAGAGTGGTCCAGGTTATTGGGGAATAAAAATTTTTTATGTGTTACCAATAGGCATTAAGGAGCTGCCATTTAATATTTTTAAAAATAAAATAAAAGCGATGCTCCTAGAAAAAGTATTGTACAGAATTTTTTTAATGCACTTTTTAAATCTGAAATCTTGAATCTTGTATGTATTCTATGTTGTATTACGTCTGATGAATTGTATTGTTAATAACTTATAGTGTGTTGACTGTTCTTAAGTCAATTTTAATTTGTTACCACTTCATTTTAACTACATTTTAGGTAAATTTTAATTTTCTTCTTTTTAATGAACCTACTATGCTCTAATGCACTTTACTGCTCATACTTTGACCTGTGTAAATCATGTATATGATGTTAACATTAATAAATTGATTGATGTACATAATTTTGTGTTTCTCATTAACAAACATTATATAGAGAAAATAGTTGAATCATATACTGAGCGTTCCAAAAAAATATTATTCATATCTCATTTTTGAGATAATGTTACGTCAGGTGAAACGAAAAATTATCAGTGTTGAGATAAAAAAGCCAGATCTATTTCATTGTTCAACAAATTTCGATTTTTAAATATCGTTCAATAGGTTTATTTTACATTCTTATCAACTCACCTACATGAAAATTACTAGATCTCAATTTTCCTCATCTCTTATCGCGATACGTAGTTTTAGATATGAGTATTTTCCAGCAGAACGAAAAGATTTTGGAATTCACTCCTCAAAAAACGATTTTCATATTTAGCCGGGTAATATCGAGCGTTAACTAAAAGTGAATTGTTACGTTCCTTTGCGCAACTTACTATGCGCACCTTTCACTTGGATTATTAGTATACCACCGCATATATTAAGGTATACCGGCAATAGTTGATGCATGTACGTATAGGTATTTATATCTAGGGAAGTTAATAAACTATTGAAATATATGAAAAAACTGATTCGAGTGACAATGAATAATGAAGAAGAAGAATCTAAAAAACCCGTGGATGCGGTTTGAGTGTATAATTCATGTTGGTGAGTTATATAATATCATTATTATTGTCATTGTTTTTCACGTCCGTGTGAGAGGAAAAATCTTTTATAGACTAACTACCCTGACAGTATCCCGCACGCATTCTCAGGGATGTGTGAGACTACGGATGTTGCTGATTACTCACTATAAAACCTATCACACATTCTTTGGAGTAGTTTTTCATCCTGACCTTACAGCGTCCCACAAAACAAAAGAGATGAGCTGCAAGCGACCTCTCAGTTCATGGGACCTGATTACTCGAAGTGCCCCGAGCAACACTTCTTTCTGCATTCTGCGCATGTCTTAGCCAGAGGTCTGCATGCCGGAATAATATTCAATTCTGTCACATAGTTAGCTCTCATTCCGCGTAGACAACCTATGATTAGTACGACCATACTAACTTTATGCCCTGGGTATAGTGTCCTCTGCTCGAACATAAAATCTCTGTATTCTTCCCTTTTCTGTTCTTCTTTCATCACCACATTATTTTCGGCAGGAAACAAAAATTCGACAATAAACAATTCTCTGAGCTCTTTGTCCAGTAGGACTATATCTGGCTTTATTGCGTGGATCTGCCGAGTTGGTGGAAAAGCATAAATTCAGTATATGCGAGCTCCAAGGTTCTCAACAACCACTTCAATTTCTAGTGGAACATATGGTCATTATCATTATTATTATTATTATTAATAATTGAATTAACGAATATCTGTCTGTTATTAAATGTCTGTATGTATGTATGTTTGATTAATTGCATATATCTTTTATATTATATATTATGTTATCAAAATCATTGTTGGAGTTTCCGCCGCATATATTAGTGTATAACAGCAACAGTTGATGCATGTATAGGTATATATGATAAAACACATACAACATTAACCTAACTGTCAATTTCTGTATTGAATCTAGAGTGTACCTAGTTCATTCATTTATACATCACACAATTTTTTTCATGAAATGAATGCGCATACAACAGCCACAAAATATCCTGCCCTAAAATATTTTCAGGAATATTCCGCATCAAATGATTATTTTAATCAGTGCAGCCAACCTTTAAAGTATGGTTCTTGAGATACCTGCTCGAAAGATCCCATAAAGGGCTCACATTGTTCTCTGCAGAAGACATACAAATATCCTTTCGCTCCTCATAAACAAATTCGAAACATGGTGGAAGATATTCCCGGAGGCCTATTCTGCCGCCTGCTTCTCGGCGGTGAATATTCTACGACAGAATTCAACGTTTTACTGGGACAAAATATGGG
>JARQZK010000014.1:812500-860000 GCA_030704885.1 Cynegetis impunctata | reverse complement strand
AGGGAAATAAGGATTCATTTTTATATATACAGATATATATATATATATATATATATATATATATATATATATATATATATTTTTTCCTGGTACCTTTGAGCATCCCCATCTGAATAAAAGAGCTGAAATTTTGTATGTGGGCTTGAGGCAGAAACTATGAAACTTTGGGTACATTCAGTAAAAATTTTGGCAACTCTATAATTTTAAGAAAAGAGTGACAGTACCTCCCGCTAGGTATTACTCAATTAGTAACCAAAGACGGCCACAACAGCAAGAAATCTAATGAAACATATATCGTTTTATTTTTCAAAATATCATGAGTTCCTCCTTAAATCAAATAATATATTACTTTTTTGTACACTATGTGGGTGAAAGTTTCTGTGGTTTGCCTTACCATCTAATATCGGCAGGCTCAACTGATGCTATAGGACTATATAGCCGTAATTTGTAATTGAAAGTGGCCTGCAGCAGAAAATGTATAATGAAACGTTGTTGTCTGTTTTTTGACTCTTCAGTTTTTCTGAAATTTAACTTATCCAAATTAATTTCAATCTTCCTAAAGTTTTTAGAAAGTCACGAATTATATAACGAGATGTTAACTGTTCAATAAAAAAAATATATATATATATATATATATATATATATATATATATATATATATATATAATATATATATATATATATATATATATATATATATATATATATATATATTATAAATATAATTATATATATTTATATATAAAAATATATATATATATATATAAATATATATATATGAATATAAATATAAATATAAATATAAATATATATATATATATTATATATATATATATATATATATATATATATATATATATATATATATATATATATATATAATATATATATATATATATATATATATATATAAATATAAATATATATATATATATATATATATATATATATATATATGTTTCACAATATAAAAAATATTTAGATACTGTATTTAGCAGTAACGAAAAGTCGACATGTTTCGAGTTATGAACTCATTATCAAGACTTACTACAGAAGAGTATTACATCCTATTTTATAAGACAGACAAAATCAAAGGTGATACCTAAAAATCAATTTGTTCGTTTACAAGGGGTAATTGACTATTATGGGCGGAACTTATTTCGAGAATTTCAAGAAGGTCAAGGCACTTTCCTTTGTTACCTGAATGTAACAATTTGGTTTTGTTGAAATCCAGGAAGTGATTGAATTTTATACAATGCTCAGAGAAGCCAGTGGTATTCTTGTTTTGTAAAATTGACTTTTTATGCTCTTCAACACGAATATTTATATTCCTTCCTGTCTGTCCAATATAGAAAGCAGGACATTCGTCGCAAAATATTTTGTAAATACCACTGTTTTCTCCGATGTTAGATTTTTCTTTATTAATGACCAAGAATGACTTCAAGTTTCTGTTATTTGTACAAATTGTTTCAATGTTATTTTTCGATAGTCTGTTACAAATTTTGCTACTCAAATTAGGCACATAATTTATTAGGAAATATTTTTGTTCTTCATTAATAGTTTGCGTGGGGTATATTGAATGCAACAAATACTTTATTCGTTTTTTCCCAATGAGCTTGCCGATAAGACTTTCATTGTAACCGTTATTAGTGGCTAATAATTTAATTGTATTAACTTCAGTTTGAAAATTTGTTTCCGATAATGGAATCGTGAACAACCTATGTATGAACGAATGAAAAGCACTGAGTTTTATTTTAATGTGTTGGTTACTGTCGCTGTGAATTAAAGTATCTGTGAAGGTTGGCTTTCTATAAATGTTGAAAGTAAGAGAATTCAAATTCCTAGCAATCTGAAAGTCTAAGAAATTCTAGATACCGTTTTCGTTTACTACTTCTTTTGTAAATTGAATAGAGTTGTTGAATGTATTTATATATTTAAGGAAATTATCTAACTGCCTATCTGTACCGATACAGAAAATATCATCTACATAACGCCTCCATAATGCAACGTTAGTAATTAAATTATTATCAGCATTGAAAATTTTTTCATGAAAATTTCTTCCGTCTTCTTGTTTGTATATTATATTATTAAATTTGAAATAACTCTGTTTCAAACATAAGTTTAAAGCAGACATTGTTTCGTTGACTGCTTGAGTTGTTAAATTTGGGTTCATCTCTAGATATCGCTTAACAATATTTTTAACTTCTTGAGTTGGCGTGGAAGGAAATAAGTTGATAACGTCAAATGAAATTAATTTAGCATTCAAAGGAATTTTGATATTCTTAAGATGATTAACTAACTGAATAGAAATTTTAATGCTATACTCCGGATTGAATTGAATTAAGGTGGGTAATTTCTTATTCAAATACTGACATAATTTATACGCAGGAGCGTTAATATAAGATACTATTGGACGCATCGGGCAATCAATTTTATGCATTTTTGGTAAAGTATATAAAACCGGAGTGCGTGGATTCATGGAAGTTAAGAAAAAAGTGTTAATATCTGAAAATAGGATTTTACTTTCCCAATGAATGATTTTATTTCGTTTTGGAATTTTTTAGTGGGATCTATTTTAAGTTTTGAGAATTTATCTGTATTAAATAGGATTTCAGATTTTTCAATGTAGGTATTTTTATTTATGATATTTACAGTATTTCCTTTGTCCGCTTTTTATATAACCAAATTATTATGATATTAAACATTTAGCCGTCAGTACTGAATTAGCTTCAAATTCGTCTGTAATTAAGAATTTGAATTTCGAAAAAACTATATGCGCGGAAGTCATAAATAAATATAAATTCAGAAATAACAATAATTTAGAATTGAAAACTATAAAACAGTTGAGATCAAAAATTCAGGATAATAATTTGGTTATATGCAAAGCGGACAAAGGAAATACTGTAACTATCATAGATAAAAATACCTACATTGAAAACTCTGAAATCCTATTTAATACAGATAAATTCTCAAAACTTAAAATAGATCCCACTAAAAAATTCCAAAACGAAATAAAATCATATATATATATATATATATGTATATATATATATATATATATATATATATATATATATATATATATATATATATATATATATATATATATATATATATTATATATATATATATATATATATATATATATATATATATATATAATATAATATATATATATAATATATATATATATATATATATATATATATATATATATATATATATATATTTATATATATATATATATATATATATATATATATATATATATATATATATATATATATTATATATATATATATATATATATATATATATATATATATATATATATATATATATATATATATATATATATATTTTATATATATATATATATATTTATATATATATACATTAAAATATATATATATATAAATAAATATATAAATATATATATATATATATATATATATATATATATATATATATATATATATATATATATATATATATATATATATATATATATATATATATATATATATATATATATATATATATATATATATATATATATATATATATATATATATATATATAAATATATATATATATATATATACATATATATATATATATATATATATATATATATATATATATATATATATATATATATATATATATATATATATATATATATATATATATATATATATATATATATATATATATATATATATATATATATATATATATATATAATAACGTTTAACGTTTTCAAATGCTGTGGGCAATAATACCACTTCCACGGAATTACTTTCAAACTGCGAACAAAGCGATTTCTGCATCAAGCAGACTAGCCCGAAAATCTGGCACATCCGAATTAGCAGACCAAGGCATTTAGAATAAACAAGGTACGATTCCCCACAATAAATCTTGACTATATATCATCATAATGGGGCCATGCGGCCCGCATGCCTTTAAATGTGGAGCCATCCTGCATCGATAGGAAGAATGGAAGAATATCCTAATATCTAAAACTATGATGCTATTGAAATAAACTTTTCTAATCTATTATATTAATAATACTTATCTAAGGTACCACGATTAGTCAGAATGAAATGACAGCTTCAGAATTAACTTTTGAATTATCATGCTTTTTTCATTTTATTGATGCCCTAGAGACAAAACGGAAGGAACTTCGTGAATAGTGAAAGCTATCTGTTTTTCTTCTGTTTATGAGTAACTCTCAGAAAAAGCGAGTGCTTATGGCGCGCCTCGAGATGATTTTAACAAGTAGCGGTTTATGATGTAAGTCATAGCTTGGAAAACAAACCGTATTTTTCTAAGGCATTATGTCGATGATTGTATTACTGCAGTGAAAGTTGAGCATATACAAGAAGTTGAGCATATAAAAGAATTGTTAAATACATTCAATCCATTTCTTGAAAAATTAGAATTGACCATTGAAATACAAAGTCAAGATGAAATAAACTTTTTAGACATCTCATTAATCAAGAAGAGCGATGGCTCCATCATCACTAATTGATTCAACAAGAATATTTGAACCATAAGTACCGAAAAAATATGAAAAAAGTTTTTTTATAGTGAAACTCAAGCCAACTGTGTTTTATTTCAAAGTTTAAACTTCATGAAAAAAGTGTTGTTGATGCACTCACAGATAGGGCTATCATATTGTCAAGTAGCTGGTTTGGACCAGAAAATATGAAAAAATTAGAAAGATGTACTCAAAAATAACTCCTACCCAAGTTGAATTTTACGAACCAATAATCAAAAAAAGAATTCACGAAATTTATAATATTAGAAGAAATGAAAATGCAGAAATGAATAATAGCAATTAAGTATGTAGATATAAAATATATTAGAGGTATGTTGAAGAAATATTACATCAGTCAGTCATCAACCTAATAACTCGACAAACTCCATCTTCACAAAGTTTAAACCTTCAGTAGAAAATGAAAACAAAACACACACTATATATATATATATATATATATATATAAATATATATATATATATATATATATATATATATATATATATATATATATATATATATATATATATAATCGAACACAGAGATTGTAACGCTTGTTATATTGGGAATACAAAACAATATTTACATAAACGTACATATGAACATAATTATTCAATCCAGACGAATAAAAGATGCAAGGAACTCGTAAAACACGCAATTGAAAATTTAATCAATTTGATTTCAATAATCCAGGAATAGAACCATTAGAAGAGAAATATTTTAGAAATGATTAACATCCAAGAAGAAGAAAAAACTCCAGAGGCGACTTCGATGATTTGGGAGAATATATTATAATATTTTGCGTGAAACATGAGAAGGAGAACCTCCTCTGATAACATCAAGACTGAATATGTGGTACTGTTTTATTCAACGTGAAAATTTAATGTTATTAGTTTATATTTTTTATGAAAAATGGTATTATAAGCCGAAACTCGTATAAAAACGTGTTTTTAAATTATATATATATATATATATATATATATATATATATATATATATATAAATATATATATATATATATATATATAGATATATATACCTATATATATATATATATATATATATATATATATATGTATATATATATATATATATATATATATATATATATATATATATATATATATATATATATATATATATATATATGATATCTGAAATGAAAAAGAAAATCTCAACAGTAATAATTGTGAACGCGATGACGTTTGGTATCGAAAAAACTCGTTCTTATTCTCACACGAAAAAATGGTTGCAGGTAATGAAAACTTGCGAGGAAACTGACGAACAAATGATATCGAGATAGTAAAAATTGAAAACCAAGACTGTCAATGGGGACGGTTCGCGTTAACCAGAAACGTAAGGATCTAATCGAATCTGTCAATAACAGTCAACTCCAATAACATGTTCGAGATGATTATAACTTACTTCCACAAGTTGTAATACCGGGAACTGATCTACGGCTCTTGTTTGACGTTTGCTTTGCCCGGACCTATTGAAAGACTTCGTATCTTGAACGAGAGTCAACGATAACGAACGAAGATATCTAGAGAACGCCGACATTAAATTAATGTCTAACTCACAGCCGCAAAGAATTTCAGCATGAATATAAAATCTTTAAAAAAGTTAGAAATATATCATCGTTCTATCCAGATTCTCAAAAGAACTTGTAGGGTAGCAAAAATATATCTTGAATTGAAATACAATTGATCAAATATCATTATTCTCCTGACTAAAAGGATATAAGGGACAAAACGACACGAACATACATTGTGATATATTGTACAGGGTGGGCAAATTTCGATGTTTGTATGGAGCGTCTCGGTCTTTTTTTTTCGAGATAAAATCACTTGCGAATACCAAAATTCGATTTTTCGAACTCTAGACAAGTGTGAATATCATGGTTGTTTGTGAAGTTACGAGATAACAACTTTGACATTCTCAAGGCTCTTTTTTCTGTATAATCCAGTGGCGTCAAGAAAATTTGAAAAAACAAGGGCAAATTTCGAGTTATAGCCTGAAGATTTATTCTCTTAAATGGGAATCATAGTTGGCTGTGGTTTGGTTGAAACGGATTTTTCCCCTTTCTAACGATGTATCATATGTCGGGTCGCTTCTGATGTGTAAGTCTTCAATAGCGAAAATAATATTGTACTACATTAATTTTTGCGTTTTTTATACGTATTCCAAGTAGGCGGGTGTCATCTATGACAGAGTGTGTCCATTTCTTTCCGTTATAATATGAATTAACTGATTCAATCGTATAATCTGGATTTCGTACAGAAATTACGAGAAATATGATATGTAATAAAGCTTTATTGAAAGTAACAGTTGTGATATGTCATCTGAGAGAGAGAGAGAGAGAGAAATAGCTTTATTGTCACATAAAATTCTAGACAAAGCACATATAAAGAATTAAAAATGAAGTTTAATAATGATAACTAATCAAACAAAACATAGTTTCAATAGTTGGACAAAACAAGAATCTATTAAAATGGAAGAACAAAACAGAAGAACATTTATGAGTCAATTATGTAAAACTTATGCTAAGAATCAACATATTTGTCAATTAAACTAATTATACAGATATAAAATTTTGTATGTTACAAAAAAAACCAAAAAACATTAAAAAACATCAAGACATGTTGCTACCAAATTTGGAACTCAAGGGTCTATGCTACATTGTGAAATTCAGTTACAGAATAAAAATTTTTTAATTAGTAAAATGGTCTCTCCAAAAAAGCCTTAGACGAACTTCGGAACTTTTTGTATGCTCTTCAAGATTCTAGCTCCAATGGTAGGTGATTGTATAATTTTTCGGCATTGTAGGTAAAGGAGTTTTTTGTTAAGACAGAGGTGGGCGCTATTAAATAAATATCAAGATCTGAATTTCTTGAGGGATATCTATGATTTGGTCTTTCTTAAAAGTTATGAATGTGTTTGCGAACCAAACAGACGGATTCGCATATGAACAGTGCAGGAAGAGTCAGAATTTTGAATTTTTAAAGTAGAATTCACAATGTGTCCTTCTGATCAGACCAAAAATATAAAGAATTGCTCTTCTTTGCAATCTGAAAACAGACTCAAAGTGGAAAAGGGGGCATGAACCACAATAAGGCAAACCCATAACGAATGTGAGATTCGAATGAAGAGAAGTATGTCGATAACGCAGCATAAATTGAAAGCTCTCTAGAAAACGTTTTAATGGCGAAACATGCTGAAGATAATTTTTTTGTTAATATGTCTATATGAGTAGACCATTTAAGCGACTCATGAATAAAGATACCTAAAAACTTCTCTGAGTTCACCGTTCGAATTGTGTTATTGTTTAGGGTAATAGGTTGTAGGATTCCTCTGTAAGACATTACTACAGTTTTATCTGTGTTGAAACAAAGTCCATTCGAATCAGACCAGGCCTTAATAGCCGTTAAATCATCACTTATGATTGACTGTAAGGCTTGCATATTAGAATTACTCCAAGTTACACTGGTGTCATCAGCAAACAAAGGAATTCTACCACTTATTCTCAAGTCCACAATATCTGAGATATATTTCAATCACTATCCAGAAATAAGACTACCTAATGAAGCTATTCTCAAAGAGTTAATTGATATATTTTTAATTATTCCCCAATACAAATCACGGCTGAACTATTATATGGATAACAACCCATAGCGCCCTTCAAAAAAGATATTAGTAACAATTCTTCACTTTTTCGACCGAAAATCCCGTAGTGAGAACAAATACTTCTTGACATGAAGATGTTTACTCCGCAACGGTGGCGTATGGGATTCCAGAGCACACTAACATAGTGTTTAAAAACTCTAGACATACTCACTCTGCTTTATGCTTGTTGCAATATTCGCAGTATTAAACAATCAATTCATTAAAACATTTTGTGTTGACTTTATTTGATATATTGAATTGATTAGTTATAAGGAAATAACTTCTAGGGGGTTTCCAAAAAAACTATTGCAATGTATCCAATTTCATCACAAAAATGCTGCTCACGTATTTTTTTGTTTTCATATTAGTTAATGTCCTTCAAATGGAATAAGTGAAAGCAAACTCTTGCCTAGTCTAAATCTATCAATGTGACCCGAGAAATTGAAAGATTTAAGTGAAAGCGAAAACCGATTGCACCTCATCGTTTGGAATGATAGGAATTTGCTACATCCTACATATCGGACGATTTTCAATAACCGCAAGCTCACATTCTGACCTACCGTGTTAATTGACTGGCACTATGTCCTTTCCTTCGAGAGATATCCCAATCTTTAAACCTCGGTTGACAGGGTAACGTTCCGTTTCATGACATTATCCATCTTTAACGAAGATTCAAAAAACTTCAAACAAAAAATAGCCAACGATAGTATAAGAAATATTATGTTCTATGTACCTCACAGTAGAGTTGAGTTATTATTTTATACTAGTGGTCGAAGTTCGACCATTTATTAAATTCTTAGTTGAATGTAATTGTAACACATAAATAAATGTCAGCTTTCTGTACTTTCTCTATAACAAATTTCACATTCCGATATCCGCGCAATATTCTCAAAAAGGGGTACAAACTTTCATCTTCATGAAACCACATAAATCTTCCTGCAGCAGAAAAATACCTTTATGAAAATCAGCCTAATTCAAGCAAACTCATATCACTAGGAAACCTAATGAATGGATATAATTTGAATTATTCATCAGAATAACTTTGCTTCACAAAAGTACTTCATATCCATATTGAGAAAATATGCACAAACTATTTCAGGTGAACAAAAATTTGGTTTTCCCATCATTCATTCTAACTTATACAAACTGATGCTATCTACTCGTACACAAAAACGTGTTAGTCCTATAAATTCAAGGGGATCAATCTACATTCATTTTGGAATATTTTTACTTTATCCTAGTTTGATCTGCACTAGATAGTTTCTAAGGTATTATACGTGTCAGAAAATTGCTTTGGTTTAAATAATGTACACTGACGATTGCTGACGAACACGAAAGGTGGTGCTTCTAGTTTCACGATTACACTTATATACACCGTTTTGTTATAAGATGAGATTCCTACCTCTGAGTTTTTCTCACTGCTCGTGAACTCATAAGGATATAAGGCGAATGCTGGGTTAGTATTCATCCTCTAAACCCCACCTTGCCTCTTCTCTTCAATCAATGTCAGGTACACGCATTCTTGATGTACTTGCACCACATACAACTGTATCTTATAATCCGAAAGAAGATGTTCTTCCCTGTAACTGAGGCAGCCCGCCCCATACATACTTGAGAAAGGAACTAAAGACATGGCCTTTCCTTTTCTTTCATGAAATGGGTTGATGTGATATTCAGCATCTGCCTTTGATGCCTTAAATGAGGTATTCATTTGTAGATATTTTCGAGCTATGAAGAACACAATAGTAACTTTATCTAGAATGAGTCCTGACAGACATTTAGAGATCTGTTGAATTTTCAAGCAATTCTGGGGGTTTCGATAGCTCAGCTGTGAAGTTTATCGTTTGTATACTGAGGATTGTAGGTTCGAGTCTCACTTCTTGGTTGTTATATATGCCCCATGAAATTTAGCGGTTCAAAAATATATACATGTTGGTTAATAACATAGTTTGAAATCCATTGCCGTTCGAAACCAGCGTTAAACTATAAGTCCAGTGATCGATAGATAAAGCTATATCAGTTCATTATTGTCAATAACTTTTTCAGTATTCACTGCAGATTGATTTTACGCTTCAAATATTCAGAAATGACCAGCAATAATGACGATGGAACAGCACTAAAAACATTTCGAGTAAATTATTTGGAAACATATTAGTTCCGAATGAAATTGCAAAAACAAGATCATTTATCTACTGAAACTAATTATGCGAAATCCATTGAATTTTCATTGCTTTGATGCTAATCTATTTTATAGTGAATGTGTGCATGTTTTCAACTGAACTAATACCTATGCCATTGAATTAAATTAAAAGCTATACCTGTAACCAACACAGTTTTACAAGAGCCCAGTTTATCTTATACCTGTACCTTATGCTGTATATGAGAGAATATAATATAATCTATGAATATTGATGATTAACGTTTCACAAAATATTTAACAATAATATTTCATTAAGGTAACTAATCTCTTACCAAGTCTGACATAGAAGAGAACAAAAAGATCTTTTATAAGACAGATTCTAACGACAAGGATTGATAGAAATCAACTTGTGAACTTATTTCAATGAAAAGTACTCATCGTTGGTCGTTATTTTCTAAAAGAAATGATTTGGTTTAATTGAAGTATAAGTGTTCATTGAAATTAATACAATGTTCAGTACAACCATGGAAGTTTTTGTTGGCTTAAGCTTAAATCATCTTGTTCATCTAGTCGAGTACTTAAAAACAAATTAAACATCCTCACTGGCTTCCTTACAGGACACTATTGCCTCAGGAAGCATCTGATAAGAATAGGTCTATCAGAAACTGATGAATGTAGATTATGTGGAGAGCAGGAGGCAACTCCTGTTCAGCTGGTTACAGAATGCCTCGCAATGGCAAACCAAAGAAATGAATGCTTTGGGCAAAAAACTTGTAAGAGTAAGCACGTAACCTCCTTGAAGCCAGATATTGGAGTTCAGTATTACTCTGAAACTAGAAGGTAGCTTTAGATGGTGCAATAGTGAGAAAAGCTCTGATGGGTTGCTCAATAGTAGTGCAGTGTAACCCGATATTATATAATAGTAATAAAATCTAGTCAAATGTTTTTAATTTATGTTTGAGAAATGTAGAAAAAAGAACATTCCTCACAGAATACTTCATAACGCTGCTTCATTCAATATTATTCGTATTATTATTGACGTCAAGTGACCTTATATTGTTTTTATTAATACACACAATATTTCTGCAGTTTTTCATCAATCTTATAAAACTGTTGATGACTACGATAAGATCTAGTAGGTGTTGACTAATTGTGATTTATTTAAATATCAAGAAATTTTAAAATCAGCATTTATGTTGATCATCAATATTAATATTAATCGAGTTTCATCAAGTGATTATCAAAAAAAGTCAGTTATTATCATTCTATAAAGTAAGGATAGATAGATAGATAGATAGATAGATAGATAGATAGATAGATAGATAGATAGATAGATAGATAGATAGATAGATAGATAGATAGATAGATAGATAGATAGATAGATAGATAGATAGATAGATAGATAGATAAAGAGAGAGAAATAGCTTTATTGTTATATAAAATTATAAAATTTTGTAGATAAAGCACACATAAAGAATTAAAAATAAAGTTTAACAATGATAACTAATCAAACACAACACACTTCCAATAGTTGAACCAAATAAGAATCTATTAAAATAGAAGAACAAAACAGAAAAACATTTATGAGTAAATTATGTAAAACATACGTTAAGAATCAACATATTTGTCAATTTAACTAATTATACAGATATAAAATTTTGCATTTTACAGAAAAAAAACCAAAAAACATTAAGACATGTTGCTACCAAATGTGGGTATGGTACATTGTGAAATTCAGTTACAGAATAAAATTCTACTAGATACTGAGTAAAATGGTCTCTCCAAAAAAAAAGCCTTAGTGGAACTTCGGAATTGTTTGTATGTACTTATAGATTTTAGCTCCAATGGTAGGTAATTGTATAACTTTCCGGCATTGTAGGCAAAGGAGTTTTTTGTAAAGACAGAGGTGGACGCTATTGTTTGTTTGTTTGAAGGATCTTTTATCTATGTGCTTGGTTGCATGACCATCTACACAATAAACTGCCTAATCCACCAGGTCCGTATTACGACGGGTCTTGAATTAGCTTCAATACCAGGTGGGGATGTTAGGATGCTTTGGTTTTCCCTAGAGTATTTTGTTTATGTAAAGGTTAATTTTTTTTTGGAAGTTTTCCTGTAGCTGTAGGTCTTTCTGAAAGGTTAGGAATGTGTTCGCGAACGAAACACACGGATTCGAATATGAATAGTGTAGGAAGAGTCAGAATTTTAAATTTTTTAAAGTAGAATTCGCAATGTGTCCTTCTGCTCAGATCAAACACATAACGCATTGCTCTTTTTTGCAGTCTGAAACCCGACTCAAAGTGGAAAAGGCTGCATGAACCCCAATAAGGCAAACCATAACGAAGATGATATTCGAATGAAGAAAAGTATGTCGATAACGCAGCAGAAATTGAAAGCTCTCAAGAAACCGTTTTAATGGCGAAACTTGCAGAAGATAATTTTTTTGTTAGTATGTCTATATAAGTAGAGTATTTGAGTATTCGAGTTCACTGTTTGAATTGTGTTAATGATATTACAAGAAAAAGCTGGCAAACAAGAATTATAACACTAAGTACTACAATGAAATCATGAAAAACATACTAGTCGACCATGGTCAATTTCATACATTACATAAAGTGAACAAGGAAAATTCTTTAATAATTTAAAAAATTATCAAACAACTTTCCAAGGGAGCTGGTTATACGTATTCAGCAACCCAAAATCTTCAATCACAATCGAACGGTGAATTATAGAAATTGTCAAGTCACCCCGACTCAAAATCTGCATACAGCTGTTTCGATCTTATTAGATCTCAGCAGTGCAGCTTATTTGACCCGGAGTGAATTAACAAATTTCTAATTGTTTCCCAATACAAATAGTGGTCAGTAACACTGGATAGATAACAATCCAGAGCGCCATCCCACCAAAGATATTGGGAAACAACAATTCACCGCTTAGACTGAAAATGCAGAAATTCGTCGCTTAAACACGTACCTCCTGATATGAAGATATCTACTCTACAACAGTGGTGTATATGATTCCAAGGCACACGCTCTCGTGAGTATATCCAAAGGTTTTGAATCACTATGTTAGTGTGCCTTGGAATCATATACACCACTGTTGTAGAGTAGATATCTTCATATCAGGAGGTACGTGTTTAAGCGACGAATTTCTGCATTTTCAGACTAAGCGGTGAATTGTTGTTTCCCAATATCTTTGGTGGGATGGCGCTCTGGATTGTTATCTATCCAGTGTTACTGACCACGATTTGTATTGGGGAACAATTAGAAATTTGTTAATTCACTCCGGGTCAAATAAGCTGCACTGATGAGATCTAATAAGATCGAAACAGCTGTATGCAGATTTTGAGTCGGGGTGACTTGACAATTTCTATAATTCACCGTTCGATTGTGAATGCAGATTTTGCGTTGCTGAATACGTATAACCAGCTTCCTTGGAAAGTTGTTTGATAATTTTTTAAATGATTGAAGAATTTTCCTTGTTCACTTTACTAAGTACTATTTTAGTTCTCCGAAATGTACTGAGAGAGAAACAGTGATATGCTATATAAATTGGATTTAACAATTGAGTTATACATCAACAAAACTTGAAACATGTTTTCAGAAAAGGTATGGAACTTAAGTATTTTGATTCTTTGAAGTTATCATTTTTTGACATGATTATAAATTCGAAAAAAGTCGTGATGGTTGTCAATTAGGACTTTTGTAGAAAATGAAAAAAGACGGATAAAATAAGAGGTCGACGACTCGATCAGACCCTTAGTTTAAGAGAAGAAAATCGGAAAAAGCCGGTCAAAATGCAGTTTTTCAAAAAATTTAACTCGGTTATTTTTTTTGAGTTGTACCGAAGATACCTCGGCCAGATTAGTATTGATATAAACTTCATTTGTTGCGAAGATTTCAGGAAAACTGTCCGATATCATAGTTTTTTTGATCTGTGGCCATTTGGATTATTTACTATGCAATTTTCCAAGCACCCTGAATGCGAAGATATGGTTCCGATTTCAATTGACAAAAAAGAAATTATGAAAGTAGATTTCTCCAGTATTGCAAAACGTTCATCTTTGTTTTTCATAAAAACGCTGAGAAATATGTTTAAAATAAAGCTGAACATGACGAAAAACGGCCGAGCGCGTGAGAGTAGTTGAAGAGTGGGGGTAGAGCAGCAGGCAAGGAGAAGTATGACATTCGAAAGCGTCGGCATTTTGAACATGACAGTAATTTCTAAACGTTGTCAGATAATAATTGTAAACCCCCACTCTTCAACTACTCTCACGCGCTCGGCCGTTTTTTGTCATGTTCAGCTTTATTTTTAACATATTTCTCAGCGTTTTTATGAAAAACCAAGATGAACGTTTCGAACTATGAGAATTCTACTTTCAAAATCTTTTTAGTAAATTGAAATCGGACCATACCTGTCGCATTCAGGTCTGCTGGAAAATTGCATAGTAACATAATCAAATGGCCACAGATCAAAAACTATGAATCGGACAGTTCCTGATCTTCGCACAAATGAAGTTTATATCTTTATAACTAATACTGGCCGGAGGATCTACGCTACAACTCAAAAAATAAGCGAGTTAAGAATTTTTGGAAAAACTGCATTTTGGCCGGTTTTTTTCCGATTTCCTCTCAAACTAAGGGTCTGATCGAGTCGTCCCACTTCTCATTTTCTTCGTCTTTTCATTTTCTACAATTAGTCTATTAACACCATCACGTTTACTCTGATAGTTTTATTTTTATAAGCAAAAAACTAAAAAAACGCGAATTTTTGCATGAAATTGTTAATAACAAAGTTATAAATAATAAAGTCGAGTGAAAAACATATCACTATATCATATGAAACTATTTCACAAACAATGGCGCAGCTGGTTTTCTTCTAACACTTTTTACATGAAAAAATCTCTGTAGCTTAGCCTAACTGACGATTGCTGACGAACACGAAAGGTAGTGCTTCTAGTTTCACGATTACACATATATACACCGTTTTGTTATAAGATGAGATTCCTACCTCTGAGTTTTTTTTCTCAGAAGTTTTCTCACTGCTTTTGAACTTATCAGGATATAAGGCGAATGCTGGGTTAGTATTCATCCTCTAAACCCCACCTTGCCTCTTCTCTTCAACCAATATCAGGTGCACGCATTCTTGATGTACTTGCACCACATACAACTGTATCTTATAATCCGAAAGAAGATGTTCTTCCCTGTAACTGAGGCAGCCCGCCCCATACATACTTGAGAAAGGAACTAAAGACATGGCCTTTCCTCTTCTTTCATGAAATGGGTTGATGTGATATTGAGCATCTGCCTTTGATGCCTTAAATGAGGTATTCATTTGTAGATATTTTCGAGCTATGAAGAACACAATAGTTACTTTATCTAGAATGAGTCCTGACAGACTTTTAGAGATCTGTTGAATTTTCAAGCAATTCTAGGGGTTTCGATAGCTCAGCTGTAAAGTTTATCGTTTGTATACTGAGGATTGTAGGTTCGAGTCTCACTTCTTGGTTGTTGTATATGCCCCATGAAATTTTGCGGTTCAAAAATATATACATGTTGGTTAATAACATAGTTTGAAATCCATTGCCGTTCGAAACCGGCGTTAAACTATAAGTCCAGTGATCGATAGATAAAGCTATATCAGTTCATTATTGTCAATAACTTTTTCAGTATTCACTGCAGATTGATTTTACGCTTCAAATATTCAGAAATGACCAGCATTAATGACGATGGAACAGCACTAAAAACATTTCGAGTACATTATTTGAAAACATATTAGTTCCGAATGAAATTGCAAAAACAAGATCATTTATCTACTGAAACTAATTATGCGAAATCCATTGAATTTTCATTGCTTTGATGCTAATCTATTTTATAGTGAATGTGTGCATGTTTTCAACTGAACTAATACCTATGCCATTGAATTAAATTAAAAGCTATACCTGTTACCAACACAGTTTTACAAGAGCCCAGTTTATCTTATAACTGTACCTTTTGCTGTATATGAGAGAATATAATATAATCTATAAATATTGATGATTAACGTTTCACAAAATATTTAAGAATAATATTTCATTAAGGTAACTAATCTCTTACCAAGTCTGACATAGAAGAGAACAAAAAGATCTTTTATAAGACAGATTCTAACGACAAGGATTGATAGAAATCAACTTGTGAACTTATTTCAATGAAAAGTACTCATCGTTGGTCGTTATTTTCTAAAAGAAATGATTTGGTTTTATTGAAGTATAAGAGTTCATTGAAATTAATACAATGTTCAGTACAACCATGGAAGTTTTTGTTGTCTTAAATCAGTGGTGGGGAAACTTTTTTTAAGACGGGCCATTTGTAATAACTTGACAATCGTAGCGGGCCAAAGAATAATGCTTAATCGTTAAAAAATTTATGTGTTCTATAAACATATACATATATTATTACATACACTTATTATTTTAATAGTAAAAAAACAAAAGGTAAGAAAATTATAAGCACAAAATATAAAATGAATTTAGTGTAGTTCTTGATATGAAGTATTATTACTTTACTTTCTGGTGTCGTTACTGGTTGATGGTGCATGAGAAAAATGAAATTGAGACTGTTTCATCAAAATTTCATCATAGTCCGGTTCCATTTGCGAAGCAGAAATTCTTAAAACTGATGAAAGGTGCTCATCTGTAATTCTGTTCCTTAAAGAAGTTTTCCTAAGCTTCATTGTTGAAAAGATTTGTTCGCATATATAAGATGAGCCGAACATTGTCATTATCTTCATTGCATGAGAAATTAGACTTGGGAATTTATCTGGACTTAAATTACGCAAAATAGCGGCCGTTGGAAAAATTTAACCAAATTTCAATAGTTCTGCCTCGGAAAACATTTCAAATACAAAATTTCGGCTCATTAGGTGTGATACGATCCGCTGGAGATGCCAGTATGCGGTTGCAGAAATTCACCTAAATGTTGATACTTTTGTTCTGCAACGAAAAAAATGAAAAAAATTAAAAAAATTGTTGGCTGATGACACAGGTCAAGGCCATTTAGGCAATCTGCCTATTGATTTTAAAAAAATATCAGGTACCTAATTTCAGCTCATCTGAGTCGATGTGAGCCGCTAAAGATGCCAACATATATGTAAGACATGAAAAACTTTTCGAGAATTCTGGTCTAGGAGATCTAAAACGGATAAAAAAAACCTCTCCCGCACCTGACTGCTTTCCTTCGATACACTGCAATAGTATGTATTTTATGGGATAAAATAAGACTGAAAAAAAACCACAAAAATGATCACAAAAAGTAGTAGGAATTCTCTTTACTAATAGCAAAAATATGCTCAGAGCCACACTCGCCACAAATAGCGAGCAATTAAATAATGATATCCTAGCTGTCAATTATCTACTAAGATTTTTAGAAAATACATGAAAACGGCAATAATTTTCAAACTATCAACAATCGGCTATCTTATCACGAAAAATATAAAAGTTGACCATGGTCAATTCAATATATTACATAAGGTAAACAAGGAAATTTCCTCAATAATTAAAAAAATATCAAACAACTTCCCAACAGAGCTGATTATATGTATTCCGAGCTGCGAATTCTTCATTCACAATCCAACGGGAATTATGATGTTTTCTATAATGCACCGTTGGATTGTGGATGTAGAATTCGCAGCCCGGAATACATATAACCAGCTCCCTTGGGAAGTTGTTTGGTATTTTTTTAAATTATTGAGGAAATTTCCTTGTTTACCTTATGTAATATATTAAATTGGCCATGGTCAACTTTTATATTTTTCTTGATAAAATCGCCGCAGGTAGTTTTTATGCGGGTCGTCACATTACGAAGTAAGAACGCGTTCAAACATTCTCACGACGGCACTCTTAAACGGGCCGGATTAAACCTTTCCGCGGGCCGGACTTGCTCCGCGGGCCGTAGTTTCCCCATCACTGGCTTAAATCATCTTGTTCATCTAGTCGAGTACTTAAAAACAAATTAAACATCCTCACTGGCTTCCTTACAGGACACTATTGTCTCAGGAAGCATCTGATGAGAATAGGTCTATCAGAAACTGATGAATGTAGATTATGTGGGGAGCAGGAGGCAACTCCTGTTCACCTGGTTACAGAATGCCTCGCAATGGCAAACCAAAGAAATGAATGCTTTGGGCAAAAAACTTGTAAGAGTAAGCACGTAACCTCCTTGAAGCCAGATATTGGAGTTCATTATTACTCTGAAACTAGAAGGGAGCTTTAGATGGCGCAATAGTGAGAAAAAGTCTGATGGGTTGCTCAATAGTAGTGCAGTGTAACCCGATATTATATAATAGTAATAAAATCTAGTATTATTATTGACGTCAAGTGACCTTATATTGTTTTTATTAATACACACAATATTTCTGCAGTTTTTTCATCAATCTTATAAAACTGTTGATGACTACGATAAGATCTAGTAGGTGTTGACTAATTGTGATTTTTTTAAATATCAAGAAATTTTAAAATCAGCATTTATGTTGATCATCAATATTAATATTGATCGAGTTTCATCAAGTGATTATCAAAAAAAGTCAGCTATAATCATTCTATAAAGTAAGGATAGATAGATAGAGAAAGAGAAATAGCTTTATTGTCATATAAAATTATAAAATTTCGTAGATAAAGCACACATAAAGAATTAAAAATAAAGTTTAACAATGATAACTAATCAAACACAACACACTTCCAATAGTTGAACAAATTAAGAATTTATTAAAATAGAAGAACAAAACAGAAAAACATTTATGAGTCAATTATGTAAAACATACGTTAAGAATCAACATATTTGTCAATTAAACTAATTATACAGATATAAAATTTTGTATTTTACAGAAAAAAAAACCAAAAAATATTAAGACATGTTGCTACCAAATGTGGGTATGGTACATTGTGAAATTCAGTTGCAGAATAAAATTCTACTACTGAGTAAAATGGTCTCTCCAAAAAATTTATTGTATATGTATTTACTTATAGATTTTAGCTCCAATGGTAGGTAATTGTATAACTTTCCGGCATTGTAGGCAAAGGAGTTTTTTGTAAAGACAGAGGTGGACGCTATTGTTTGTTTGTGTGAAGGATCTTCTATCTATGTGCTTGGTTGCATGACCATCTACACAATAAACTGCCTAATCCACCAGGTCCGTATTACGACAGGTCTTGAATTAGCTTCAATACCAGGTGGGGATGTTAGGATGCTTTGGTTTTCCTTAGAGTATTTCGTTTATGTAAAGGTTAATTTTTTTTTGGAAATTTTCCTGGAGCTGTAGGTCTTTCTGAAAGGTTAGGAATGTGTTTGCGAATCAAACACACGGATTCGAATATGAATAGTGTAGGAAGAGTCAGAATTTTAAATTTTTCAAAGTAGAATTCGCAATGTGTCCTTCTGCTCAGATCAAACACATAACGCATTGCTCTTTTTTGCAGTCTGAAAACCGACTCAAAGTGGAAAAGGCTGCATGAACCCCAATAAGGCAAACCATAACGAAGATGATATTCGAATAAAGAAAAGTATGTCGATAACGCAGCAGAAATTGAAAGCTCTCAAGAAACCGTTTTAATGGCGAAACTTGCAGAAGATAATTTTTTTGTTAATATGTCTATATGAGTAGAGTATTTGAGTGACTCATCAATAAAGAGACCTAAAACTTCACCGAGTTCACTGAATGAATTGTATTATTGATATTACAAGAAAAAGCTGGCAAACAAGAATTATAACACTAAGTACTATTTTAGTTATCCGAAATGTACTGAGAGAGAAACAGTGAAAAAACTTGAATCATGTTTTCAGAAAAGGTATGGAGCTTAAGTATTCTGATTCTTTGAATTTATCATTTTTTGACATGATTATACCTTGGTTGCTGTAAAATTTCAATTTAAAGCAAAATAAATTTATGAATCCAGTAAACATTCTATAATGCAGAATATTCTGTTAACAGCGCCACCCGTTAATAAATCATCTCTATGCCTTGAACATAAATTGGACGCGATGTTGCGACACTAACAACGCCTTTAATAATTTTCAGATTTTTCAGAAGCACATTTAGAAACTTGGTAACCTGCTGTCTTCATCTTTATTGAATACACAATTAGTGAAGCGAAGGTCATCTTATTTCAGACGTGTAAGTTCGATATTGAGTTTCGCTTAAGTTGAATGGATGAGGAGAAAATTTCCATTAAATTTATTGAACCGAATAATTTGTTATATTGAATTTTCATCACTGATCGAAAGAAAACAAAATTGATCGAGGATGAAGTAATTGAAAAAGCAGTCATGATATGTAATACAAACGTCTTATATAATACGTTTACTTTAAATTTTCCAAATAAGATTAAAATTATTTTATTTTTCACTCGTATGTTATTTGTTGATACGGTTGCTATAAATACACTCATTATGCCCTAGGGCGTTATGAGCGGGCATTATTGATCATAACGCCCGCTCATTGTACGAGTACAACTGAAGCAACTTTCATTGATTAAATACTTCATAATCCTTGTTGTATACGACTCTGGATTTAACGGCAATGAATTATTCGCAGCTTTGGCTGCATTTTCTATGATATACTTTGGTAAATTGATTTTCATTGCCATTATTTATTCAAAACTACACAAATAGAGCAGTAATGGCATTTACTAAATATGATGACAAAAATATTCACAAACGTCAAAATATCAACGAATGACATGCCTACTATGGGAAGGAAAATGGAAAGTATAGGAGCAATGAACCGATTTTGAAATCGATTTTTCATTATAATAAAATAATTTTTTCGTGGAAAATAAAATCTTGTATGCACCACGTTCGTTACTAGATCCTAACGCCCGATCTATATAACGCACTTGGTACATAAATAACTATAATGATTCAATATGTTATTTTGAAAATTCGTGACGTATATTTCTATAGTAGGTTTCATTAAATTACAGTACACAAAAAAATGTTCAACAAAATTTTTCTTCTCGTTCAAATTCTTCAACATTGCTATTCCACATTCAGTGACTGCGACTTTCATTTTAATCATTATACCATATTTTAACGTAATACGATAAAATATAGTTCAACCGATGTATCTACATTTAAATTGAATTTATATTCATTTTCCGCGACCAAAAAAGAAATCAGCCAACATTTGCTTTCATTTCGATTTGAATACTCATAATTGGTGAAACTATAAATGCATATGTTATGTTTGGGTGCAGCAATTTGTACATTAATATTTGGTCAATTAATTTGACTGATTGCTAAATGTACTTTCGAATGCTGAAATGAGTTTTACTTTCGGTAACATGTAGCCTCGAAATATTCATACAATATATTCGAGCGTATAGCTTTTTTGAAGAGATGACACAAAATCGGTTCTACTTTAATCTATTTGAATACTACTTCTCTAACTTTAGCCTTATGTATATATATATATATATATATATATATATATATATATAATATATATATATATATATATATATCTATATATATATATATATATATATATATATATATTATATATATATATATATATATATATATATATATATATATATATATATATATATATATAATATATATATATATATATATATATATATATATATATATATATATATATATATATATATATATATATATATATATAAGGCAAATAACATATAAATATGAGAGAAAAAAAATCTTAGGAGGATATAAGGAGGGGGAAGGAGACAGAAATATGGTTAAGAAGAACGAACCAGAAAGTAAAGAATCTCACACTTCACAAACTTCATCATATTCAATCGTCTTGTATTAAATGTAGAAAGTCAATTTGATGATGTTTTTAAACGTCTCCTAGTGCTTTTTATGCTCAACTACTAGGATATTAGGGGAGAAAAGAAGGAAGGAGTGTGGTTAAAAAGAACGCACCATTAAATAAAGAATATGTTCGGAGAAGAAGAAATGAGTAGGAACATAAGATCGAGAAGATGAGGATGGCTAGGCCACATACAAAGGATGTCCTATCTCATAATGACAAATGAAATGATAGATTAAACCTAGTAGGAACAGGGGAAGACCGAAGAAAAGATGGTATACTGAGGCGCAAACAGATCTAAGAGAAAGAGGAATTCAGGACTAGAAGACAAAAAAGGACAGGAAGGCGAGGAAGAACATCGTCACCAAGCTTTGGACCTAATATATATATATGTGCAGGTGTTGACTGATTTAGTCTTGGCAGATCTGATTTCATTCGGATCCATAGCTTCAAATGTTTTGGGTAATCCTTGGTAACAATTCATCTCTCGAACACACGGCTGTTTTTTTCTTTAAACATTTCCCCAAAAATGAAAATCTGACGGATTAAGATCGGGTGATCTGGATGGCCAATTCCACGATCACAAGCGCGGTTTTCCGAATTTCCAATAATATACAGGGTATTTCATTCTAAATAATTAAGTTTCAGTCATTTTTTTCAAGCAAACGAAATAACTGTATTTTTACCACCCTGTATTGAAGTAACGGAGATTAGGCTAAAGTGTAGGAAGCCCCCAAGTATCTACAAACTCCAACCGAAATTTCGATATCATAGTATTTCTCAACTCAAAGATATAAGTTTTTAGAGGTCTTGATTTCCGACGAATAAAAATGGAAATAATTTTTATTTCGAAAACCGTAGCAGATAGTTATAGGAAAATATTATAAAAAGGTGTTGGAGAATTGTTGCAGATTCTAAAAATAATAATATATACAGGCTGTTCCATTTGATTCAAAGTTGCTACTACTTTCTAATAGAAGTTGCAACACCGCATTACAAAAATTTTTTTAGTTGGGTAGAGAAAGGTCGATTATGCCCTACAATGAATTTTCGAAGTGATCCGTTGTATGGTTCACCTGAAACATCCACCGTGAATCACCCTGTATATATATATATATATATATATATATATATATATATATATATATATATATATATATATATATATATTTACCTATGCAACATTTTTCAAAAATTCGAATTTTCTTTCCAGCGGAATCCATAAACCAGGGAGCCTTTCAAAGACTGAGAGGTTTTCTGGCTTTTTATTTGTGCTCGGTTAAAGTATATTGTAGAAGTCACGTTCACAACTGCAAATATTATCTTGAATGGTACAGACATCTATGAATTCAAAGTAATTTCAAAGAGAAGGCGCTTCGGTGTAGACTTAATTCCTACATTAAATTTCAATGCTGTGAATGCAGTGGGTTGGGTGTGATTCGGAAAACTAATCAAATCAACCGAAGAAAGAAAACAGTAAAATCCCACGTAGTGTGACAATTTGAGTCGAAACAACTAAACGAGCAACTCACATAGATGTAAGTAATGAAATCAAATTGGAATCGAATACAACCAACAATTACTCTATCTATAATTACATAACGTGAACAAGCAAAATTCTTCAATAATTGAAAAAATTATCAAACATCTTTCCAAGGGACCTGGTAATATGTATTCCCCGCAGAGAATTTTACATTCACAATCCAATGATGAACTATAGATAACGTCAAGTCACCCCGACTCAAAACCTGCATACAGCTGTTCCAATCTCATTAGATCTCATCAGTGCAGCTTATTTGACTCAGAGTGAATTAACAAATTTCTGATTATTCACCAATACAAATCGTGGTCGGAAGCACTAACTGGATAACAATTCACCGCTTAGATCGAAAATGCGGAACTCCGTCGCGAGAATACGTACTGCCTGATATGAAGATATCTACTCTGCGTATATGAATCGTAGGGTATATGAATCAAAAGCACACTAACATAGTGATTTGAAACCTTTGGATATACTCACGAGAGTGAGCTCGACAATCATAAACTTTGTTGTTAGATAATTTTTTGAATTATTGAAGAATTTTCCTTGTTCACTTTATGTAATGTATGAAATTGACTATGGTCAACGAGTATGATTTTACTAATTTCATACATCTATAAGTACGAGATGAAGTTCAATGTTATGACGAAACGCGTTTAATCGATAGATTTTCATTTCAACCTGTGAAAAGTTAGTTTTTATTTCTTTATAAAGTTACATCTATAATTTTTCAGCATTTATGATCAGAGCAGTAATGGAATGAACAGTTCATTTGAAGAAGCAACTGATTTCAACCGTTCTCAGAAATTTGTGAATCTTGACCGATGGTTATATTTGAAGTTGACCTAGAAGTGGGCTCGGGGAATACACAATTGATACGATTTGTTTCTTTAGAAGGTTTTTTCCAACTCAAAAATTATACTAATAGTATGTTACCTATGTACAGGATGTCCCATTTTGGGTCCTTTTGAATGATTATTTTTTAATATAGAGGATTGCCGTTTTCGCGACACTGTGATACTTTTTCGTAAAACTGAAGATGCCTTCAACAGAATTTTAATAGCCCTTTCAATTTTTAAGTTACAGGGCATTTTTGAAAATGTTGCATTTTGGGATCCCCGTCGTATCGGCGTTATCCTTCATCTTATCGAAAAGGTAATATAACATTCTTATAAATTTTTTTCGATAGGATGCAGTGGTGTAGATAATTTTTGTTACATATTTACTATTTAAACCAAACTTATGTTTTTTTAAAAGGAATACCCTGTATATTCATAGACTAAAAAAATTGTCTTTTTTTACCTTTTCTAAAATATATGATAGTATAAACTTTTTCTCAGAAGCGCGCAAGTAAATGACAATTTTCTGAAATTAAATGCATAATTTAATAGTAGGCCATGTATATTGTTCACGATAAGAAACAAAAATAAATGTCAAACCAATATCATCGGTTTTTGGAACGACTTTTGGTTTATAAGTTTATTTTCGTTCTTTTGGTATTATTATTTAATTGATATTAATCAATGTCCTGGAACAATGCAGCGTATGGAGATTATGAAAAATATGATATGCTGGTTTTATACAGAGTAATAGAAAAAAGTGCTAGATCAATTAAATACTCATTTCCATAAAATGGCGCCTGGTTCTCTCAAGATAACATATCCTATTATATACATAAACTTCCACAGCTTGTTTCATTCGTTCAGTATTTCTCAATTTCAAAACAATCCCTATATATCTAAATTACAATACTACACGAACAATATGACAACGTAAGCTCTAATAAATTTCACCTCCTTCCCCTGTTGAATACTCACCCTTAAACTTTGTCGCCTGTAGCACTTCGTCCTGGCTAAATAGTACTTATATACATGGGGCGGCATGGCCTTCTTCGTTTCTTCGCCGATCCAGAGTTCACCGCGCGATACTCCGGTGCTTGCGGTGGGACGGAAAGGGGACACTGGGGGGTAGTAATCCTTGACAAGGGGGAAACGGGTGCTCATGCCAACCGAGGCGGGAATCACTGGCGGTACATGGTTCTTCGAAGCGAATTGGCAGTGCATGCACTCGTACATTATAAATAGTCAGAATATTTTCCTTGGAAATTGAGAGCACTTCACCATACATCGGCACACGGAAAATTTCGTTTTATATTTGATTATTTGTTTACGTTGAAACAAAGTTCGTTCATATTATGCTTCTTATTTCAAGTGTATTATTTTCTTCTCTGTTTTTTTATAGTTTTCATTAAAATATAACTGGAAAATTCGTAAATTAAATCCAAGGAATAATTAGAGAATATTTCATTCACAAAATGTTTCAAAAAAAATTCTTTGAATTAATCATTGCAAAGATCAATTTTTATTCCAGAATGTCCGTCATTAGACTCACATGTTACTACGGTATGTAGTGGCGGCACAAGATAGGAGCAATCAACAATTTCAAATGGCAATATAAGTCGAAGAAATTTTATTTAAAAATTTTCTTTCAGTGTATATTCAAATACTTAGTATTTGCAGTTTCTATACGATCCAGAAGAAGCAGTAAAGGAGCGATAAGAAAATTGTTAAATGAGAAAAGTATGAGATAAAACGATCTCAGAATTCTTTCGTAACTTTCATTCAACAAAATGGAATTTTCAGTGAATTTTGTGAATTTTGAATTTCAAAAGATTAAAGGCTATTCTCAATTATATATATATATATATATATATATATATATATACATATATATATATATATATATATATATATATAGATATATATATTCGATAAGAATATATATATATATATATATATATATATATATATATATATATATATAATCGAAATAATATACAGCATCCAAAAGTATTTCGTATTAACGTATTTCGCCAGTTGTTGAAGTTTTGACCTATTTTTTTAGTTGCCCTCCCTTGTGCCGTTACTGATGAGTGTGACACATTCACCAAATGTTCCATATTTCTGGAGAGATATTGAAACTATATTTTCAGATAATCCTTTTTTGGCATATGTTGCCATATCAAAAAATATTATTACACCTGGTTACATGTCATATGCGAAGGATAATTCGAAAAGAACCTCACCAACTCGAAGTTTTTTTTCAAGTCATCTACATTGCTTTTAGAAATTATATTTAAGCATACAAATATATATATATATATATATATATATATATATGTATATATATATATATATATATATATATATATATATATATATATATATATATATATATATATATATATATATATATATATATATATATATATATATATATATATATATATATATATATATATATATAAATATATATATATATATATATTTAGATATGAGGTCTATACTTCTCCATATTTGATTAAACCAGTTTATGTATCATTTCCAAAGAGTGAAGGACAATTTCAGAATTCGTTGATTTTAAAACATTTTCGAATTCGAAACCATCTGCTGGCATCTTGAATATTGATTTTCCATAAAGCTTAATTGTCGTTTAAAAAAAACTCTATCGAATTATGATGTTATCGTTATGATGAGATAATGAAATTATACAGTCAATATATGTCTATTTCATTATGTTATAAATTGTGGATAAGTTATAGACCGTAACTAATTTAAATTTATTGCTTGGTTAATGAGATCGGTTCGAGGAAAAAGTCCTCATAGTTTTACATAGAAAATAGGATGCTCCAAGTACTGTTTCAATTCGACTTAATACTTGAATTGTATAATTGTTAGATACAAATGTACATACACAGATATAATCACATTTTGGGTTTTTGTATAAATGAATCAAATTTGTACGAAAATGGTTTTGATATATATTGTGTGACAAATAAACTCTGCTGTAACTATATAATGAGTTTTTTCTCAATAATTCCTGATTGCTAAATCAAGCGAACCCTTTTCAGCACATTTCTCCTTGAACATATCGCACTGAATATTTAACTACTAAGACAATACATATATCATTCATCAGAGTTTCCAACTAATTAATATCCTACTATCGTTAATAGTAGTTATTATCAAAACTTCAATTTTTTCATAATTTTTTTAATTTATTTATGTGACTAGGAACCTACAGTCTAACACCAGTTCCAACCGTTCATTGGGCTTGTAAGTTATGTACATTACTAAACTAATTAATTGTTTGCAAAACTAGAACTCATAGACATGCACAAAAATCCATACCTATCCCAGGATTCGAACCCAGCTCGATTGCTTCACAGATCCTCACTCTCTCTCTGACCCACAAGGCGTGTTTCTTTATCATTTTAAGTGCTAGTGAAGTATTTACCAAGGTTAAATACCAAACAAAGTGAATGATAACAAACAGGATGAATTATTTCTTTTTCTTCTGATCTACTATATGAGGAGATTCTAAACAAATTTAATGAACATCTAACCTCCCAAGAATATCCGAAAAATTCAACTCAATTACCAATTTGAGCGATATTTTAAAAAAGATTAATGCATCAAGATTGATGAAAATTGAACATTATAACGCATTCATTCAATAAACGGTAAGTATACTGTGAAAAACTAGGTCGCCCAATGAGAAAAGTTCACACTTCCGCGACAGGGTGTGAAAAATGACCTATTCGATTAATTTTCAATTTTGCCAATACTCTGAGAATTATAATAAAAAGATTTACTCTACCAACCACGAAGAACCGTATTTCAAAAATGAAATTCTTATGTCTGGTTTATTTGATTCTGCTTGTATAGCTAAATGAGCATTCCTAGCAATTACAGAGCATTTTCATTCGATTTAACAACTGAAAGACGACATTAAAATAAAGAAACCCCAAATTAAAATGACTGAATTGCGACCGCTTTGAAACGGAAATTACATTGCTAAAAAAACAAGTAGTTGGTGGCGAATTAAGGTCTTCTTTGCACAAAAGGAAATTCGTTTAAGAAAGCAGGTTTTAAATACTGGATCCCAAAATTAAGTAAAAATTTCAGAGCATCAGGAATTATGCCCCCCTCATTACCATGGCCTCTTGTGATGTCACTCCTTCTAAGGTGATTGTTCATTATAATAACGAACATTCTTTAGGTTAATCACATAACGTGCACAAGGAAAATTCTTTAACAATTTATAATTCTGAAACAGATAGTTATATGTATTCCGCGACGCAAAATCTACATTCACAATGCAACAGTAAATTATAGAAAACGCTGTCACCTCGACTCGAGATCTGCATACAGCTGTTTCGATCTTATTAGATCTCTTCAGTGCAGCTTACTTGACTCGGAGTAAATTGAATATTTCTTACTGTTCACTTATACATATCGAGGTCGAACTACTATATGTATAACAACCCATAGCGCCATCCGCCAAAGATATTAGCAACCAACAATTCACTGTTAAGATCGAAAATGCAGAATTCTGTCACGAAAACAAATACTTCCTGACATGAAGGTGTATACTCCCCTACAGTAGAGTAAGTGAATGCAGATTTCGCGTCGCCGAATACATATAACCAGCTTTCTCGGAAAATTGTATGATAATTTTGAATTATTGAAGAATCATCTTTGTTCACTTTATGTGAATAATGAAAGTGACCAAGGTCATCTAGTATATTATACATAATTCGATTGTATACTTTACGTTCCCTGATGTTCGCAAAGCAGGATGTTTTTCGAGTTATTAACAAATATTGTCAAACAGCGTTTATGTTCTCTGATATTTCAACGAAGTTTCTATGTATTTTACCAACAAACATTTTGTTACAATCACTACATGACAATTTCTAAACAACCCATTTTGGAGTATGTCTCATATATATATATATATATATATATATATATATATATATATATATATATATAAATATATATAAATAAATATATATATATATATATATATATATATATATATATATATATATATATATGTGTGAAATCTTACGGCAATAATTTGTAATAGTCCAAGATCCTAGAGCCTCCAGCAATGTTTTTTCTCAGCAATAATATGTGTGGGATGAAGTAGTTTTCTTAGGTACTTTTGGGTTGGGCTGACGGCCAATTTCCAGTTACCAGGTGCTAAAGGTGGGCAAAAACTCAACTTTCTTCTCCCAAAATCTCAGGGCTGACTTGTATACAGGTTGTCCTAATTGCCATGGGCCACTATTGCTATCTCGGTAACTATTATAACTACAATATTGGTCGCATTAGATGACATGTGAAGTTTTTGAAGGAAATGACAAGCCGGTTTCAGATTTTTTTTAAAAATGTCTATCTCGAGCTACGGGGGTTTTTCGAAAAATTGCTCAAAACTATTTGATCGAATATCTCGAAAAGTATAATTTTTACAAAAAATTAGCGAGGAAATTTTTTTTGCATTTTAGACGTTTTTCAAGCTGGTATTTTTTAAGGAAATTTGGTTCGTCTAGTTTTCGAAATATCTCATTCAATTTTGTTTTTTAAATACGGACCTGCATTTTTGATTCCAAATAAAAAAAATTTTTTATGATTTCAACGAAGTATCACATGTCCATATTCGTTTGTATTTAAATGGTAAGAAACTAGTATATAACTTTTTTGGCACTTTTTTCATTTTATCATAGGTATGTATAATCATAGAGCAAAGTCAGCAAAGAGAAACAATTGCTTATAAAAGCATATGATGAAGTAAGTTCAAACCAACATGGTAGCGTTTTCCAATGGGAAAAATTTGATTTATTTGTTATGCAAAAGGATTTCGAAGTGCTGAAAGCGCCCTTCAAATGTATCAAAATTCGTACCCCGAAAGGCGCTTGCCGAATCGAATAATTTTTACAAGGCTAGAGCGAAATTTGCTACAATATGGATCATTTAATAATCCTTCAGAACGGGGAACAACTGTAACGGCAGAGAATGGGGAAGGTCAAACAAATGCATTAGGTATGTATCATCCACAAGGTTATTTTTAGAACTAAGGAAGTTTTGAGGTTTATTACATATTTTGAATTTAATTGAATGGTGAAACAATTGAATATTCAAATACTTTTAAACTCAATACTACTTAAATTTTGTGTTTTTATCATTGAAACGCAAACAAATATGAACATGTGATACATCGTTGAAATCAGGAAAAAAAGTCTTTTAAGAAATCGAATAAAAAATATAAGTCCGTATTTAATAATAATAATAATAATAATAATAATAATAATAATAATTTATTGCTCTATAGTACAACATGATACATAAACAAGAGAAGAAGAGAAGGTTACAAGTGAATTGGATAAAAAGAGAAATGAAAAGTATAGAAAAAGTTCGGACTAGTTGAGGTGTTATCAGCTATTCATTTAGGATGAATGATCTGAGCTTCATTGATTCGCTTATGAACTTGTAAAGCTTGTGCATTACGATCATATCGTCTGAAGCTAACAATGAATCAAGGTCATCTGAGTATCTTTCGGATTTGACCAGCAAATCATCGTATCTACCATTAAGTGTAATAAAGCTCAAATCCTCAAGTGCCTCGACTAATAGTGTTCCTCTTCGAGTAACAATATTGTCTTTAGACTCGCGGGGTTCAACATTGAAATATATATCTTGAGAGTCTTCGTTATTAAAGTTATTAAGATAGCCTATTCTTGCATTAAAATCGCCGTAGATAATTAATTGATCTGCTGGGAATTTATTGATAACACCTCTTACAGCCTCTTCAAAAAGTTCGATACATATGTTGTCATTTAGCCCCGGCTTCAGGTATACGAAACCTATGATAAAGAATACAGAGTTTATTTCTATCCTAATAAATAACCACATATTACAGGCATCAACAATTTCGACAGATTTTAATTCCTTCATTTCCTTAGTAACCAGTATTAAAAGACCTCCGCTACCTCTGCCCCTTTGTTTGTCTTTTAAAGCTTGACTATGGTAAAATGAGTAGTTATTCATAAACTTAGGAAGCACAGGGTCAGAGGAGGTAATCCAAGTTTCTACTAAACCTATAATTGGGAATTTACATAAATTATTAATGTCTTGGGAATCAAAATCATTCAAATTGTTCACGCCTTGACAGTTCCAAAACATGATATCTAAGCGAATGATACTAGAATTTACAACCTTATTTTTTAAAGAGAAAGTACTCTAAACCCCCACGTCTAACCATGTCGTTGGTTTTTTTCTTCTTTAAGCGTTTTCTTTTTAGGCTTTGCTTTGACGCATTTGAGGCTTGAGTAAGATTTCCGGACTCGTCCCCTTCCGACGCTGAGTCTTCAGTGTGCATGTTTTCTGTAACCTGATCTTGATTTGGCCCTTGTACTTGACTTTTGACTTGGGATTTGTTTTTGTGATTAACAAACACTTGATTTTTTCTAATAAGCACATCTATTCCTTTTGCCTTAAGGTCATTTGCGATCTTTCTATTTTCCATTTTTTTAAAGTAATCTTCCTTGTGCAGATCTTCATTAACACTAAAGGAGGTGCCTTTCAGGTTAGGGCAGTTTCTCAGAACCTCGTATTTTTTATGTAGCGATACGAGGCTTAGTATGATAGGCCGCTTTCTATTTTCTTTTGCACCAATCCTTCGTACGAAATTTATCTCATTGTAATCCATATTTACTTTAATTTCTTTTTTGCAGAATTCTATAATAATTTTCAGTAGATCTCCACTATGCTTTTCAGATTCTGGTATTCCTTTGATAACTAAATTATTTTTCCGTTTCAATACATCGATTTCTTTCTTTGCTGCCTCCTCTTCAACGTGTGAAAATTTCTCAGTCATTTCTAAAGATTTTGTATCGAAATCTGTTCGTAGTTTATTGATATTAGAGGCTATTTCGTCCTTTAATGATTTTATTTCATTTTTTATTTCCGAAGAAAAGTTATTCAGTTGTGCCTTTAATGTCTCAGATATATTTTGAAACGCTGCTTCGATATTCGGATCCATTATAAAGTTTGTGATCCCAAATAGTATCACCCAGATAAATAAAATTTGTGTCGAAATGTATCTATGAAAATGAACTGAATCTGGCAACACCTGCCTATATAGATAACTAACCAGTCTTTTCGATACCTAATAATTCAACTTGTTCGAAGGTCACAGTTTGTAAATATTGGTAATATTTTCTCGATATTATTATAAATAGTGTAGAAAAAGGATTTTTTAACTTACAGGTGCTTGGAGACTAATCTTATTTTGACGTTTGTTGCAAATTTTGGTTTTATATAAACGTATTTCACTTAAATATCGACAAAATCACAGCACATCAAAATAAACGTAAAAGTCCGTATTTAAAAAAAGTAATATCTCGAAAACTAGACGAACTAAATTTCCTTACAAAATACCAAATTGAAAAACGTCTAAAATGCATAAATTTTTTCCTTAACTAATTTCTCGTAAAAATCATATTTTTTTAAATATTCGATCAAATAGTTTTGAGCAATTTTTCGAAAAACCCCCGTACCTCGAGATAGAATTTTTTTTTCAAATATGAAACTAGATTTTCAATGTCCTCCAAAAACTGCACATTTTGTCTAATTTGACAAACCTTGTAGTTCTTATAATTACCGATATATAATCAGGACACCCTGTATATGCTTTAAAGAATATTGTAAAAATTTTTAATCAATACTGCCCGACATTTCCCGTCGGCGGAAGCTTTGCCAGACGCTTTGAAGGTCCCAACAAAATAATGGAATTTTAATTATTAATTAATATTCTCTCAGTCTTGTTTTCTATACCTATATGATACTCAGGGTACTATTGCGGTACCTTCTGTAAGCAGCCATACCGATCGTGAGGGACCAAGCATCCCCCCAGACTTTGTGTCTGGGGGATGTTAAGTGTCCCTATGAGTATGGGCGCAAAGAAATGATTCGCCCGTTTACGCGCAAGAGTAATTATCTATGCGCGTCGATCTCCCTTCTATACTTGCTGTCTACTTCAGTCTGCTCTGTGTTTGAGTATACGTACTTTTGTGTTTCATATATATTTTCCACGAACACGTTATACTCTACTTTGAACAGACTCGATAATAGTTATTTATGTACCAAGTGCGTTATATAGAACCTAGCGCCCGGAGGGTAACATTCGGCCCGAGGGCCTTTAGCTCGAGGGATGCATGTTGCCCGATGTGCGTTAGGATCTAGTAACGCTCGTGGTGCATACAAGATTTTATTTTTCACGAAAAAATTATTTCATTATAATGAAAAATCGATTTTAAAATCGGTTCATTGCTCCCAGCATTTTTTTTCCATTTTTCTTCTTACAGTAAGCATGTCATTGGTTGATATTTTGACGTTTGTTGAATATTTTAGTCATCATTATATTTAGTGAATATCATTGCTGCTTTCTTCGTGTAGTCTTATAGAAATAATGGAAATGAATAAGAATTTACCCAAGAATATCATAGAGAATGCAGCCAAAGCTGCGAATAATTTATTGCCGGAGAAATCCAGAGTCGTATACGACAAGGATTATGAAGTATTCAATCAATGGAAAATGCTTCATTTGTCCTCGTAAAATGAGCGGGCGTTATGATCCATAACGCCCGCTCATAACGCCCTAGGACGTTATGAGTGTATTCATAGCAACCGTATCTAAGGTAAAATGAACAAATAATAAACGAGTGAAAAATAAAATACTATAAACTACACACAATACATAGAGTAGGTTAAAGTAGACAGAAAGTATAGAAGGGAGATCGACGCGCATAGATAATCACTCTCGCGCTTGAACGGTCGAATCATGTCCTAGCGCTCATACTCATTGGGACATTTAATGTGCATCATGGGACATATTCGGCCCTTATAATCGATCTAGATGCTTAGAGAAAGTATTGAAATAGTACCCTGAGTATCGTATATAAAAATCAGGATTGAGAATATAAGTAAAATTTCATTATATTTTTGGGACCTCTATAACGTATGGCAAAGGCTTCCGCCGACGAGAAGTGTCTGGCGGTAATTTATAATTTTTACAGTATTCTTTGAAGTATATATAAAAATCAGGTCTGAGAATTTAAGAAAAGAAATTTGAGTTTCAGCCCACCTTTAGAGCCTGGTACCTGGAAATTTGCCGTCGGCCCAAACTAGCAGGTGTGCACACACTGAAAGTACATACAACCAGTACTTTATCCCTCACATGTTATTGCGGAGAAAAATGTCTAGGTATCTCTGGGATCTTGCTCTATAAGTTGAAACGCTCCAGATCTAATAAACGAAGCCCACTGTAAGTTTACACATAAAATAAAGTTTACAACGACTTTAGTATTTCCGGATAAAATTTCTGAATACGAGTTTCGAAAGTATGACATCGAATTTCATGGAACATTAGGTGTACGAATTCATGATAATGCATTTCCATATGAGCATGCTGATGAAACCCACAAATCCTGGGGTTGACGCCGAAGTCCAAGGCCACTGCGCCATCTAAAAATCTGGACCGATTTAATTGAAAAATGTGTTCCGACGGCAGCTGTTACGGGGCCGTTAATAACAGCCATAAAAATCGCAATATGCATGGCAAGATCGAATCAATTGATAACATTTTCATTTTTTGGAAAAGATTCTGTCGGAAGTCGGAAGATTATTTTATACATTATATATATATATATATATATATATATATATATATATATATATATATATATATATATATATATTAATATCAATTTTGCATTTTTCTTATATCTTGCCAAACTTTTCTATCTTTCCATTTTTGTATGCTAACTTTAAATTCAAAAACAATTTTATACTTGAAACACCTCATTCAATCTTTCTACTACGTTTATGTATGATTATAATATATTATCAATTCCATATAACAAAACTACTATCTGGTATTCAAATTTAGTCACTTCATCGATATGCAGAATTTCCAGAATTATATGTATTTCACATAAATTGAATCTATTATCTTGAGATAATCTATCATATTTCATTCTATATCATTTCTACTACTTGATTCTCAATTCAAATTTTATATTTAATGAATTATAATGACTTGCACGATATGTTATTCTAACAACTCTTGACATTTTATGTTCTTGATAATTATGTGGAAATTCTAATGGTATAATTAATTTTGAAATTTTTTGAAAGATAATTTTGAATATTTATAAGAAATACATATTTAAGTCCATAATATTTGAAATTTTTTTTTTTTATGACACTTACATTTTCTGTCATCGTACCTACTTCTTTCTCTTTTATTTTCATATTTCATGTCCTAACATGGAAGATGATCGATGGCCCAAGAGGATACTACAATGGCAACCACAATTCCGGCGAAAGCGCGGAAGACCACCAGAAGAGTGGTTAAAACAAACAAGAAAGGACATGGAGAGGAAGGGATTAGAAGAGGAAGATGGGCAGGATAAGGAGGCATTGAAAAGAGGACGCGAGAGACGGCCAACAATGCTGTGAAAAACTCGCATATATATATATATATATATATATATATATATATATATATATATATATATATATATATATATATATATATATATATATATATATTATATATATATATATGTCCTAACATTGGTTAGATATTCATTAACATTTATAATCATCTATCCTTGATCAATAATCATTTGAGCTTATTGAAGGTTTTTTCATATTCATTTTCATTCCTATCTAACACAATACTACATCTTTCATTGTTAACACTTTGCAATGAAATATATCAAAATAAATATATATATATATATATATATATATATATATATATATATATATATATATATATATATATATATATATATATAAAAATATATATATATATATATATATATAAATATATATATATATATATATATATATATATATATATATATATATATATATAATATAAAACCGAGAAGTATATTTTTAGAACTGATTATTATATTTTTATTCGTAAATATATTATAGATACAATTTGTTGTTGTAATGGAATTCTATGTTAATCTCTCATCGCGATAGGATATCGCCACCCCTTGAGAGAAATAGGATAAGAGGCACTCGAAATAAGTAAACACCATAAATCATTAAGGAAGCCTGAACAGACTAACTGAAGGACATTCTGAGTACCTTATCAATATTGAAATGCTTGACCGCAATAGATTCCATAATATATTCTAGGAGCATACTCAAGTGCTGTAGAATTTACCAAGGTAATATTGGGCCATGCCTGTTTCTAGGTTCGCAAATTGACGATCCATGTGAATTATTAGATTAGATAGTGCTAAAGTCCTTCGGCTAAAATGTCAACTCGGAGAAGGGTGATAAACATTTTAGGGCATAGATAATATTGAGACTACCCTTTATTCATATGCAAATGATTTTCGTACGCAAATAATAAACTTTAAGAAATTAGATTTTTAACACAAAGTGATACCTTTACCTATCAATAATGATAACACGGGTCTACACAGAATTTGACATTGACATTAAAGTATGAAATTTCGGTAGATTAGATCAAAGTTGAACCAAAAAAAATTATTGACAAGAAAAAGTTTGCTTTTGTATCCAGGAGAACGTTTGTACGATATTTTTCAAAATCAGTGATTTTAATTTCAATTTTGTGATAACACAATACGAATATAGTGTAAGTATATATCATTTTCATTCATTTTGACTATCAAAATAATTTTAAGAAATATGGCAAATTATCTAAAATTGCACAGTATTACTTTTTTTATGTTCATAACTAATTTCCCTCAATAATCCCCCAATATAGTCTTTCATCATTTTTCATTGTATTGGTCTTGATAACTTTGTTCGAAGTTCATATCTTGATGGAAACGTTCTCCTCACTCTTTTGAATGTGCCACCATGTTATTTTTGAATTTATCCAAATTAATATGCATGCGCCATATGTATTTTTAATAACATTCTTCAATCTATGGTATTAAATTTTTTTAAATCTTTTCAATTAGCTTTTGGTAGTTTTCAGCTGTGTTATTTTCTAACTACTGCTTTTAAACTATTCCAACTTGGTTTTTGAAAGTTATTAAGCAAGTTTTGAAATTTTTCATCGTCAGAAATCTGTCTGATTTTCGGACCAAAACGGAAAAACCAACTACGTTGAACCTTTGCTTCATACAACTTTGGAAAAATTTTTCTCGAAAGCAAACTTCTTATGGTAAAAAGGTATTCTCCTTTCGTTTTGCTGCATAATTAACCGGAAAATCATAAAATGAACTTTAGGACAAAATTTTTCTTGTCGAGTCGTGTAATGGATAAACAATATTGCTTATTCATATAGATAGACTATCAAGAATTTCGTGAGTATAGAGCCTTCGAAACAAAAAATGAAAGAATGCACAGTACTGCAGATACTTGTAAAATGAAAGATAGGCCTAAAACTTTGTCCGACACGACTGACAATAGACTAACAAGACATCTTTGCTAGTTGTATTCGTATATGCGATTGTTCTAATATGTTTTATGGTAGTTACCACTAGCCAATCATAACTAAAATTGAATGTACTGATCAAGTTCATATTTATTTCATTTTTTTATGAGAATTAATGTAAATTTTTGATGTGAAACTTCTTTGCACTTCTTACGCATGAAACGGATGTGCGACGTTTTTATCCAAGAAGAGGGGGAGAGCGATTGAGAGATTGTGAGAAAGGGCGAACGTAGTATGAAGCACATAGCCATCGAGCGAGAGGAGGAGGAGAGCGAGTGAGAGAGAACGAGAGAGGGTTATCGAGAAAAAACACGCTATTTGTTGTGTATTCGTTCAGTAGTTATTAGAACTTTAAATGGCAATTCTGTCGCATAACGTTCTGTACTACAGTAAACGTACATTTTTTAAATTTATTCACATTATCATTAGTATACAGTGTATAGAGTGAGATGAATTTATAAATAAACACTTTGTGATAAATTGATGAATTATCCTATACTGAGCAGTTGTTCAGAGTGAGTAATATTTTTGTTATCTTTTTGTTAACTTACAATTTTTTATGTTAATCCGTTTGAAGGTTAGGAAATTTGAATAGCTACAAATATCATGTGGCATTTTATTTTGCCACTCGACATTTGAGAATTTAATATACAATTTTTCATAAAATATAAAATGAAAATATTTCATGAATTCTTTTTTCTAAATTTTAATTTTAGAAGAAAAGAGATTTATTAGTTTACCAAAGAAGTTTCACATCTGATATGTGTACTTTGTAAGCATGAAATTTTATTTTTATAACGTTATGAAACATTATATTAGTTACAATTCATTACCACTTCTTCATTTATTTTATTTTTTCATTTATTATTCTATTTATTGACTCTCAACAATTGTTTACTCATTTCGTTAAACCTGCTATTCAATGCATAATATATAGCGAAGGGAATTTCGGAGCAACCGGGTATGTATCCCCGACACTACTTAAAAGATCTATTTCTGGACATTTAAAAAGTTTTTTCATCATAAGTAGTCTTTCATTTATGTCTTTAGCACGATGAATACAAAAAAAAAAATTAATAACTAAGGAACAGGCAAGGACGCCCATGCAAAAATATTGGGATCTGACATGTCAGCTGGCGAACTCTGACGGCCAGATGGATAAAATTTTCATTGCCAACGTCAACATATGCAATTGCATGTCAAGTTTTTGATTTCTTACAAATAAGGTCGCAAAGGTGAATAATGGAAAGTGTTAATTTTGCAAAACGTAGAATCATCACGTCTAGAGAGTGTTGTGGGTTGAATAATTGTAATTCTAAAGCATATACAAATGCAAGTATCAGCTTTCATCGGTTTCCGAAGCCAAACAAATATTTTATATTGAGAGAAAATCATTTTTGAGAAAAGGGAAAAATTGATTTATTGAAGGTATGGAAAATCAATCTGAAAAAGAATCACACAACTCCGAGAACGATGGTGTGTTCTTTGCATTTTACAAAATAATTGATTGAAACTCAGATTAGTTCCCATTATTAATGAAAATTCCAGGTGCTGCAGCCAAATCATTTAAAATTGTTGGATCTTTGTTGCCTGGACAATTATTGGTATCATTAGAAGAAATTTTTACAGTGATATGTGGTACGATAAATATATGTCTTCTCCGATCTAAGAAGATGATGAATTCATGGAAGATTAATTGAAACGAAGGAGTAATAAATTTATGTATTATGCTTATTAGATTGAATTTAGTTATAATACACACGGAATGAAAAAGTTTTTCTTTGTATATTAATTATTAATACATCTTGAGTTACATTATGATTGATGGTGTTTTATTATGAAAATCACATTTGATTATATAAAATATTTTGATTTCTCATTGAATCCATGTATACTAATAAAAAAATGTTTTTCGTGAAATTTTAAATAAATTTTGTCCAAAGTTCTTTCAGAAATAATTAAATGTCATATACTAAAAAAAAATTCACAGTTGGATAAAGAATCATCAATAAAAAGTTTCGAAATATGTTGATTGATAATTGCCCATCATATCTGGCCGATTATAAACTTCCTACATAAAAGAAAGCTCGAATTAATAGTTTCATATATCTTAAACAAATACAGTTGATTTAGACTAGGTAATTTACAAATCAAATCAAATCAAATCAAAATAGATAAACAAAATGCAGTAAATTTGACGATACCAGGCCTCGAATTCGCTTCATTTTTCCCACATTTTATTATGAATTTGGATCTTTTCAGCCTATCACCTTCTCTGTATTTTCACTGGAGTGAATTTTCCTATTATATAGGAAAAACTCAAAAACTTTCAAATCTCTCATATAACTCGTATTGAAAGTTGGTTTTGAGACCTAGGATCCGCCTCCATGTCAGATCCCAATACTCGTCATAGAAATTTGAATTCTTTATACACAAACATAATATAATTGATACAGTATTGATACATAAAGGAATTAGAAAAAAACAGAGGTAATCGCCATGAATAATGAATTGATATACAATATATAGGTAAAATAAAAATGTAATTTAGAAAGTTTTATTCAATTTCGAGAAACATTAACTTGAATACGTCTCGATTCATTGAATTGTGTTATCTAATAGCATGGTATGCATGAGATATCGTAATATATAACCCACCACTCAGATATATCATTTTAATTCATCAAATGCAGGTACATAAATCAATTTCCAATATCTGAAATGGTTTCCGGCACTGACCAGGGTTCAACTGAAATTTCTATTTCCTCAGTGGAGTATCAAGAAGCATTTCTAAGCCTTAGAGTCGAACAATTTTCATATCCAGGGAGAAATATGAATGCTGGAGTTGTGAGGTTCAAGATGGTTCTTCCGAGAATCAATATTTTAACTATGATTATATACTAGATTCAAGTGGATATTGATGCAAACGAAGAAAACGCATTTTTTTTCATTAAATAAGATTTCCGCAGACGTCTATCAATATATATGTAGTTTGAGGTGTAAGTGACACATAGGTACTTAAAAGCTTGAGAGTTGAGTAAGAATTATTATCACTATTATTATTAGACATTGAAAAAGGCTGAGGACCGAGGTCCTTTTGAGCCTAATTATTTAACATAATGAACATACTAAAGATAAATAAACAAACAAAAACAACGTATGGCACTAGGGGACTGCCACGGTAAAGCTATTGCATAGCATTTTTTATCAACTAATTATAATTATTTATTTATTTTTTATTTATGCAGCATTTTTTTTCTTTTTCTTTGATATTAATTCGAGTTATACTTTTTGAGCGTGGTGACCGATGAGAAAACAAATTTTTTTCTTTCATCGAATAAATGAGAAGTTAATATCGTTTAAAATATTTTCATTATCTCACAATACCTGTAGGTTATTCAGGAATTTTCATCATTGAAACTATAGGTTTATGGCAACTGAAATAAGAACGTATCATATATTCTCGTCTAATTTTGGATTCGGAGAAATGTAAATTGCTACCATGACTATGTGTAGGCCATTTCTAAGTTTGCATAAGCACGCACAAATATCTCCAACAAATGAGCGCCATTAACATCGCTTACGTGGGCAATATTTATATCAATATTCGGAGTCATAATATTAGTAATATATATATATATATATATATATATATATATATATATATATATTTACATATATATATATATATATATATATATATATATATATATATATAGCTATTCACTGTTGTACAAAGGTCTACATATATACCTACATGTATACTTACGGGGCGCACATACGGTGAGTGTGGCATTATAGAGATATGATAGGTAATTAGGTACTTATACACCTATATACTTTCTCACAAACAGCTGCTTGCGTATTCGTCCAATTTCGGAGCAGCTCGTCTCGATCCGTGCGAGATTCGTACAGTCGTACCATATACATACACGTTGAACGAACGCTCGGTCGAGCTACATGGTAGGCGGAGTGGGGGGTGTTAGGTTTTATTTTCGTTACGGAATTTCTTGATTCGGTCGCCGCGCTCAAAGCCCGCGAAGAAAAGGCCAAAAAAATTATAGGAAAATTAGGAAAACAAAATTTTGTCGGTTTGACTCGTTCACAGATGACGCACAAATAACTCCCTCCGCCAAACCACTCCAAAAGCTGAAAATTCTATTTGGCAGAAGGTGTTCTCATTGCCTGGTAATGTACCTCTTCTTCTTCAGCTTGAGCGAGTGTCCACGCAAGCGGGAGTCATTACTCAATCTGTAAATATGAAAAGGCAAAAAGGAAACTCACGTGTTTCATTCCTCCCTGAAGTATGTGTCAGGGAGGCGGGCAGCAAGAGTTTGGGATTAACTCCTTCAGCCAGATCAGAGGATACACTTGTATGTACAAGTGCATCAAGGATAGGTGAGACGAGATATTTATGGAACATGAGAAGTGTGTGTTTGGTTCAGAGGATTAATACTCGCCCAGCATTCGCCTTGCAAGTTTGCAAGCAGTGACTCACATTATTACATGGTAATGGAAGGAAACCTCTGAAAAAAACTCATGGCAGACCAGTCGGCTCCGAGGTTTGAACCCGAGACCTCCCAAATACTAGCCAGCGTACCTAGGTACTCGACTAACTAGCTTGGTTCAGGCTCGCGTAGTTATACCTGAGTATGAGGAGCGAGAGAATAAGATCGCCGCGCAATCTTCTTCGTTCAAACGTTGTGAGGTTTGCTAACTCCAATTTCTGCTGATACAATGGCCGATTGTTCCCAAATGCCATTCGGGTTGCTCGGCGTTGGACATTTTCCAATATGTTTGCATCCCTGACAAGAACGGGGCTACAAACGGTTCCAGCGTACTCCAGTATCAGTCGAATGTATAATTTGTAAAGTTTTATGGATGTTGAAAAAGATATGTTTCTGAAACATTTTCGCAGCAGGCATAGCAAAGAATATTTCTTATTTTCAGACGATTCAAAGTTAGTAATGTTGATTTCTTTATCCACGAAGAGTTTTTCAAATATTAAACATACGGCGACATTCATTATTGTGAAGATCTAACAAATTCCGTAGTAGAGCTAGCTACGTGATAGACCGAGAGATACTGGAAGGATTTGTGAAGTCATTTCTTACAGTATGGCGCTTTTAGGGCGGTTCATATACATAACAAATTGATAGAAAATAATATTCTTACCGGTGGTGCGTGAGACGCAATTGCAGAATAATTAATTGAATTTGCTCGAAAATCCAGAGGTGTCCAACAATTTCTTTCTCAAAATTTCTTCAATTTGTCGGTATTTTAACAACAAAAAAATCCGACGCTCGCTATATGCCATACTTCTCCAGTGGGTGTTCAGGCCCGCCATACTTTTTTGATGATGTTTTTTTGCATTTTTCAAAATTTATTTCTTACAGGCTGATTTTTTTTTAAACAAATGTTTTTTATTATTCTTGTACGAAAATCACCACGCCATACCATTCCGACGGTACAAAATACCCGCCATACCCCCTCAAACATGTAAGTTTTCAAAACTCGAAGAACTATTTCTCTCAGTATGGCAGTTAAATCGTGGTCAGGTTTATGATACAGCGAGATAAAATTATATTCGCCATACTTGTAGTGCAGTACAAAAGTGAAGCTATACTTGAAAAATGTTATTTTTTAACCGTTTTTAAAACACGCCTATAGAAGCCGTAAAATTAGTTTTTACAGTATGGCATAAACGAAATCAGCTTGTTCCAATACGATTATAAGTTTAAAAAAATACGCCATACTGTGACCTTGGTACGAAAGACCGTGATACGCTCGCTGCGATGTAGAAAAAATAAATAAATAAAACGATTTTTTACAGTATGGCATTTAAATTTTCGGAAAGTTCATAATCCAGAAAAATTTATCCCATATTTATGGTGAAGTCGAGAAGTGGTGCCATACTGTAAGAAATTGTTCAAATGTTGCATAAAATTTCACAATTATTCAATTACATTGTACGTATGTCACCCATTCTACAGGTATGGCATTATAACAATTATGTTTCTAATCATAAAAACAACTACTAGACCAAATTTGAAGGTGAAAGGAATAGTTTTTCATAAAATTACATGTTTGAGGGGATAGGGCGGTTATTTTGGACCGTCGAAATGGTGATTGTCGTACAAGATTAATAAAAAACAATTGTTTTAAAAAAATCTATGTAAGAAATAAATTTAGGAAAATTTAAAAAAAAAACAATTTAAAGAAAGTATGGCTGGCCTAAACATATATGGTACGGCATATAGAGAAAGTCGTATTTTTTTTAGTTAAAATACCGATAAATTGAAGAAATTTTGTGATAGGAGTTGTTTGACACCTCCGGATTTCCGAGCAATTTCAATTAATTATTCTGCAATTCCATCCCGCGCACCACCGGTAGACACATCATTTTCCTTCAATTTATTACGTATATGAACCCCCTAAAAGCGCTATACTGTAAGAAATGACTTCACAAATCCTTCCAGTATCGCTCGGTCTATGAGTCTCGACGTCAACGACACTTCTATACATCCAAGCGGTAGAATATGAGACAACTTCTTGGGCCTTATTAGAGCCTCTTTAGTATTGCCATTCTACAGAATGTGGTTATCATCCAGTTCCATTACCCCTACCCGACAACTTCGAAGACGAGACACCATGATATGTAAACATGTAACAACTCAAAATGCCGCACAAATCAAGAACAAACCTTCTAAAATCGGATTTATATAATATAGTATTAATTTTTTGATTATTATTAATTTTTCTAATTATTAATTCCTAATACAAATTATACATTGTGAAAAGTTCACACAACATAATTTCTCTAACGAAAAAAAAACAACGCATGTTTATTATGAGGAAGTTTCACTGAAATGTCGTCCTTAAAATTAACGGTCAGTCATATGTTGTTTTTAATGCAGTGCATTCGCTGTGAAAACTATAAATGAAAATTACTCATAAACTGGTCGCTGACTCTAAATAGCAATTTGTTTTTATTTTCAGCATTGTTGTTTTCGAATTGCAATCCTGCCTTGCCGTAAGTCATGACCGCAAAAAATGGAACGGTTAATTAACCGTTGGATTTTCGTCATAAAACTAGCAAACGCGTGGCCGAAAAGCCACAGTTTGGTTTTTCATTTTATAGCTTATTATTCAGCAACGGCGTGCAGTTATTATATATTCCGTAATTTTCATGGAGATGACAAAAAAGGGGATGTTGTTTAACTTGTTACATCGAAACATAATATGTTTTCAATCATATTTTCTCCGGATAACTCAGAGAAGCGGGACTGGTTTCATAATAAAACTTTTTAGGTACATTTGGCATCTACATCGATCTCCAAAAAGAAGTGAAAGTTTTGTCATTTCCAAACATTTGGGAAGGTGTGACGGGAAAGTGCAAGAGTGCAAAATTTTCAAACCATTGGTGAAAGATTTAAAAGTCAGTTTTGAAAAACATCCTAAATCCAACCTTCTAGAGCTTAATAATTTTTGCTTCTCCAAACCTCATCCAAATTGAGTTAGAGATGTGAAAATTTGGTACGTAGATTCGGTTGATATTAGCAGAGTGCATTGGGCAGCATAAACTTCTTCCTCTAACCGCCGCTATTTCCTTGTAGATAGCTCATGTATGTTCGTAGGTTTAGACGCTTTGTGCACCTCCACAGGTCCTGCAGATTGAGTCAGATGGAGGAAATTTGGTATGTGAAAAGACTTGATATTAAGGGTGTTTTTCTGACCCTCACCATGGAGATTTAAGGATTTTCTCCTCTCTACATCCTCTTCAAATTAACTTCAAGGTATTGTATGTGAAAGAGAACAAATATCATGGGAACTCAGTCAAGAAGCTCTTATTCTCATGTGTTTCCTTTCACACGAAACAGCTTTTTCAACTTAGTGTTCAACTCTTTCTCACACTATAGGGGTGTTTTCTCTGAATATTTCATGTGTTATAATAAATAGAATACAACAGAGAAAGACATCTAAGCTTTATAGACTTTGAAAAAGCTTTTGACAATGTGAACAGATGTAAATTATGGAATATTATGAAAGAACGAGAGTATCCAAAACACTTAATAAGAGCAATATAAAGTTTATACATAGACGCCAAAATTGCAATAGTCTAACTAGAGAAATAACAACCAACAAGGGAGTTTGGCAAGGCTGCTGTATTTCGCCAACATTATTTAACATATATGCAGATGCCATTGTGAAAGAGTGGAAAACAAAGTGATCTAAAGGTACATATTTAGACCAAAACACCACCCTAAACTCTATTTTGTATGCCGATGACTTAGAACTCTTAGCGGAAACAGAAGACGGCCTACAGAGAGAAATATATACTCTACAAATAATCTGTCAAAAATACGACATGAAAATATCAGCAAGAAAATCGAAAACCATGGATTTCTCAGGTAAATATCCAGTCAGGACAAAGATAATCGTAAATGTTATAGTATTGGTACAGGTAAAACAATTTAAATATTTAGGCTGCGATATATCTTACGACCGAAGCAAAAACATAGAAGAAAAACTTAATAAATTCACAAATATCTGCGGAACTATCAGCAGAACATTGAAGAATAAAACAAGAAAAGATACACAAATAAAATTTTACAAGACGATAGCTGTACCAACCCTATTATATGGTAGTGAAACATGGACAACAACGAAAAGAGAAGGAAGTCGAATAAAAGCACAAGAAATGAAATTTCTGAGAAGAGTGAATGGTTGCAAAAAACTGGACGAACTAAGGAACGGAGTCATAAGAACGGAATTAAACATCATCTATAAACGAGAAAATAAAGAAAAATAAAAGTTAATAGAAAGAACACGTAGAACGAATGCATGAGAAGAGGATACCATCAGCCAAAGTCAGATTTTATCAATGCCATGGAAGACGAGATATCGGAAGGCCGAGAAAAAGATGGGTATCGTAACAGGCAAAGCGCTTGAAACCTGAGGTGAAAAGAAGAAGATATATTTGTTTCTTCAAGCGTAAAATAATATCTATATTATTTTCGACAACACAGATCGTAGAAATAATCTATTTTTTTACTAGTAAAATAATGAACGCTCATTATTGTACTAGTAATAAAATAATGAGAAATGATAGCAACGTCTTATTATGGGCGTTGTATCCAAGTAGGTAGGAACTGTCATTTAATTTTTATTTAATTTGATGTTTGTCAGTATTGAAAAGTGTTGTAAAAATGTCTGAAGTAGAAGAATTTCAATGTACACCTCCGGAATTAGTCGAAATAGCTAATTCCACTATTGAAACACTAATTCCGACGAAGTCAAGAAAAGTGTATGATTTTGCTTATGAAAAATTTATAAAATGGTGCAAAGAAAATAGTGTACAAAGATACACAGAAAATGTTATGCTTGCTTATTTTACGTATTTGTCGAAAAAATTTAAAAGTATTTTTTCAATTTACGCTCGAAGAAAAAATAGTATGTC
>JARQZK010000014.1:745000-807500 GCA_030704885.1 Cynegetis impunctata | reverse complement strand
GCTATGAAATGCGAAGTCACCTTTCTTCAAGAAGAAGAGTGAGCAGCAGAGCTCCGTCACTGAGGTGGCTTTCAGACGAAGATACGAGGAGTGATAAATAATTAGAGAAAATTATGCTGGTTAGCACTACCGCTAAAAGCATCGCATATTGGGTACGAAACAAGACAGATACGATTCGAACGAAAAATTGTCTTCGCGAAGTGAATCGCGTATTGAGTGTGAAGCAGACCGATATGATTCGGAATTTATTCGTCGCGAAGTGCTTCGCGTGTATACAAAAATATTGAATCTCTACGTTTGAACGGCGATTGAAGAAAAGAGTTGAAACCGACAAATGATCGTACCTCAACATTAACTCAATCAGCGTACCAGATTGTAACCTTATGACTCAATCTGGAGAAGCTGTGTTTGTGCATAATTTTTTTAAACTACGGAAGAACAATAAATCCCTACATAAAAATATAAAAATTAAAAATAAACTACCCCAACATGAACTCAATTAAACTACAAATTTAATCCCCTACCTCATTTGGAAAAGGTTTGGAGGTTTAAAATGATTTCAAAAACAGAACCTGATATTCCCTTCTTCAAATTTTCGAGATGCCAAACTGTTTACTCAATTAAGTCAACTTTTGATAGTTTTATCTGCCTCAGGAGCAACCTCTGGTACCCAATTTCAGCTATTTTGGTATGATGGAAGTCCGCTGCAGATGCCAATATGTACCAACATATATATATATATATATATATATATATATATATATATATATATATATATATATATATATAAATATAAATATATATATATATATATATATATATATATATATATATATATATATATATATATATATATATAACTTTTCGATAATAATTAGCAATAACAGGCTTGGTAAATCTCAAAAAACTCGACACGAATGCCGTGGCGAAACGTCAACTTTTTAATAAAATCGAGTTTTTTGAGATTCACCAAGCCTGTTATTGTTTTTTTTCTTGAAAAAGTTTCGATAAAGCCACGAATGTCGTGGCGAAACGTCAACTTTTTAATAAAATCGAGTTTTTTGAGATTCAACAAGCCTGTTATTGCTAATAATTATCAAAAGATAAAAAATAGTTCACAGGCAACAACAATTCGAATGAATATATATATATATATATATATATATATATATAATATATATATATATATATTATATATATATTATATATATATTATTCGTATATATATATATATATATATATATAATATATATACTATATTATATATATATATATACTTATATACTATATATATATATAGATATATATATATAATAATATACATATATACTAATTTATATTATTATATTAATATATATATATACATTATATATATATATAATACTATATATATATATATATATATATATAATATAATATATTATATATATATAATATATTATATATATATATATATATATATATACAGGGTGACCCAGAGCTACGTAATCGGTCCATAATCTTTTTGTCATTGAAGATATCGATATGAAATTTTCAGGGCAAATATGATCCGACTATGTCTATTTTTCAAAATTATTCTGAAGAAAATTGCACTTCCGGTTTTGCCGGAAGTGATATCAACTTTGTTATTTCAAATGGAATACCCTTCACATTTTTTGATTTTCGAATTTCTTATGTAATTTATAATAAAATTGTCATAGCACTCTTTATACCTAAAATGAACAGTTTTCGAGTTATTAATTTTTTTCGTCAAATTTTGACAGTTGCGTCTTCAACAAAAATAGGCTCTAACTTCTTTGTTAGTAGGTCTATTGGTATGCGATTTGGATTTTTGTAACCTTGAAACATTGTTTCATTTATTCCTTATCAAAATTTTCCATATTTATAACTATTCACTTGAAAAAATCTAGGCTGAAGATGGCAAATTTTAAACGTTAATAACTTTCTTATTTCAAATGGAATGCTATGTATATTTTTGCATTATTGAATTTGCTATTAAATTACCTTTCGATTTGTATAAACATTCCCTATACCTAAAGTTAATAATAACAAAGATATTTCACAATTTTGTAATAATTTATATAAAAATACACCTGAGAAATCGAATAGCGAGTTATTTTGACGTATCCATGGATACCAATTACAAAAATTTAATTGTGTCACCTTTTCTGTTCATTAGGTTTGTAGCACCTAATGCTGATATCCGAAAAGATATTGAAAAAATAGTAATTCTAAGACGTTAATATTCAATAATTATTGTTGTTTATAAACAACATATGTTTGAAGTAGTTTGATGTTCATTTTGGTCAATAGGAGTATATTCACATGTATCCAACAGTTACTCTAAATATTATATTTCAACATTATACAGAAAGAAATCTATGCTTATCAATAACAGAATCCCAAAACGTAGTTGAATCAGAATAAGAATAAGAATATATATGATAAATTCTACTAGCTAGCAGAATATTTCGATCGGAATCTCCAATACAGTAAACCATATTTATCATTTCTTGTCGCGTAAAATCCATTTTATTAACTGAACAAATACTAGAAAATGTGACACAATTAAATTTTAAAAAATTTTTGTAATTGGTATCCATGGATACGTCGAAATAACTCGCTATTCAATTTCTCAGGTGTATTGATATATAAATTATTACAAAATTGTGAAATATCTTTGTTATTATTAACTTTAGGTATAAGGAATGGTTATACAAATCAAAAGGTAATTTAATAGCAAATTTAATAATGCAAAAATATACATAGCATTCTATTTGAAATAAGAAAGTTATTAACGTTTAAAATTTGCCAACTTCACCCTAGATTTTATCAAGTAACTAGTTAGAAATATGGAAAATTTTGACAAGGCATAAATAAAACAATGTTCCAAGGTTACAAAAATACAAACAGCACACCAATAGACTTAGGAACAAAGAAGTTATGGCCTAATTTTGTTGAAGACGCAACTGTCAAAATTTTACGAAAAAAATTAATAACTCGAAAACTGTTCATTTTAGGTATAAAGAGGTTGACAATTTTATTATAAATTACATAAGAAATTCGAAAATCAAAAGATATACAGGGTATTCCATTTGAAATCAAAGTTGATATCATTTCCGGCAAAACCGGAAGTGCAATTTTCTTCAAAATAATTTTGAAAAATAGACATAGTCGGATCATATTTGCCCTGAAAATTTCATATCGATATTTTCAATGACAAAAAAATTATGGACCGATTACGTAGCTCTGGGTCACCTTGTATATATATATATATATATATATATATATATATATATATAATATATATATATATATATATATATATATATATATATATATATATATATATATATATATATATATATATATATATATATATATATATATATATATATATATATATATATATATATATATATATATATATATATATATATATATATATATAAGCTGATCTGAACATCACTGCTGATGTTCTAGTCATGAGTAGAAACTTGGCGTAATGTCGTGCAATATTTACCATCCCCAATCTGATTTGTGTAGCTTAATAAACCTGGTCCAAAGCCACCTATATTTTTTAGCTTGATTATCGATTAGTGCCGCTCCTTTCAGAAAACGGTTTCCACAGTACGTGGAAAAATCGGATATTATGTAGATGGATTTTCCACTTCGAAAACGTCGATGAGTGATTAATGGCGTCGCTTTTCACGTCCCGTAAATCGGGCTTCGGCTAATGAAAATTCTAAACGTTCAGCAAACGCCGATTCGAAATTCCTCTATTTTCAATCGCTGCGAGGCCACTTTTTTTGCGTTTTTGACGCATTTAATCCGAAAACGTCGAACTGACAAAAAAAATTACATCAATATATTAATTATTAAGCGAAATCTTCATCACTGAGAAATGGCCGCAAATATGGAAAATCGTTAGATTCACACATTTCGAATGTGATATAATCAGTAGTAATACTGTAAGTACTTCAAAATAATCAGGTTATACTTCGATAACTTGTTGCATAATCACAAAGAGTGTCAGTTTGACAGTATAAATAATCCGACCGCGAAGCGGGAGGATTACTCTGTCAAACTGACACGATTTGTAATTATGCAGGAAGTTTGAGATGTATAACCGTATTTATTTTGAAGTACGTATTGCATATGATTCGATTATTTATTGAGTAAATAAAGTAAAATCTCCGAATCGACTCATTTTTGAACAGTTATTGATAAACGTCAAAATTTGACGGTCCTGTTAGTTTTCGATTGGTAGAGTTTCTCTATGTATAATCAGGTAATATCGAAATTATACAAGGTAACTCAACTAAGTTGATCGTTCTTATTGGTTGAATATCATACGGAAAAAATAATCAGTAGTAATACTATGAGTACTTCAAAATAATCAGGTTATACATCGATAACTTGTTGCATAATTACGAAGAGTGTCAGTTTGACAGTCCAAATAATCCGACCGCGAAGCTGGAGGATTATTCTGTCAAACTGACACGATTTGTAATTATGCAGGAAGTTTGAGATGTATAACCGCATTTATTTTGAAGTACGTATTGTATTTGATACGATTATTTGTTGAATATATTAAGTAAAATCTCCGAATCGACTCATTTTTTAACAATTATTGCTAAACGTCAAAATTTGACGGTCCTGTTAGTTTCCGATTAATAGAGTATAATCAGGTATTATCAGTAACAATATCACAAGAGCATCGAAAATACTCGATTATACTTCCGAGCCACGGAATTGTATTTTGCGAAACACCACGAGAGTGCAGCTCGAGTGGTGTTTTAAGAAAATACGTCGAGTGACGAGGTCAGTATAATCGATTATTTTCGATTGCTTGAGTGGTATTCGTTACGATTATATAACGAATAAAAAATATTAATTTTTTTTGACAAACGTCAGAACACCGTCAATATGAAAACATTCACATTTTGACGAGAGGCGAAACATCAAAACGATTATATCACGTCGTCAAGGGTATATTCACTTATCGATAAGCGGTAGTTATGCAAAATTCAAGGATTCTATCGGCTTATTTATACATGAGTTATATAATCGAAATTATACAAGGTAACTTAACTAAATTGTTCGTTCTGATTGGTTGAAAATCATACGAAAAAAATTATCAGAAAAATAGAACTCGATGATCTCAAAGCATTCCTATAATGTAAGCTTCTGTATAACAATTTTACTTAATGATAACGACAATAAATCTTTACATAGTTTAAAATGAATTCGATTCCGCTGTCTGTTCGCTTAGATCTTTCAAACTACTTAACGAATTTTGATGCAGCTTTCAGCAGTAGTTGGAGTAATTCAAGAGGAAGGTTTATATGGAATAATACATATATATTATAGTACAGAAAAGCCGAAAAGTATATTTTTGTGCGCTTTAATCGAGTAGAAAAATAAACCTACAATATTGTGTAGTACTGGTTGCCGATATCTTGAAATATCACTTAAGATGTTGGAAGATAAACATGGACCATCAATATATTTTCCGAGCATTACACAATTTCAAATAAACTGCAACCAACTGTTGATAACTTAGAGCGAAATGTAAATGAGGAGTATCAATTGGATTAAAACACAATGGTAGAAGCTGTTTCATCATATCAAAGGCGGTCATGATAAACTAATTTGCGATCGTTATAAAAATACTTTTTAGCACTACTACTACAGTTTTTCCAGTTTTCTACGAAAATAGTTTATTGTTTTATTAGGAGTAAAAGTGATACTTTTTGTGGCGAGACTAAATGTGTGTGTGACAATTTTAGACGAACCACAAAAAGTGTTTTCCTCGGAATAAAACATGCTATATTTTCCGCAAATGGTGTTGAAACGATAGAATTGAGATGATATTTTTAAAAAGGATTAGATGTGAAGAAACGTAAAACTAGGTTGCTGTGCTTACTGGTTTTGTAGATGTCAAGGCAACACAAATTTGACAATTCAACAAAATAATTGTCAGTAACAATTAAAGTCACTTATCTACTCATTATAGGACTGTGCGTTTTTGGTAAGTACCCGAGTATTAAGAAATGACTTGTATTAAAATATATAAATTTTTTTTTACAGATTACATTATGTCGGATTCGTAACCCAACTGTACATACGCCGCCCGACGTTCTTGAAATTGCAGTGAGCGTACAAAAAAGTGTACTTTTTTGTACGCTCACGGCCGGACAAAAAAGTAAAAACAAAATGACGTCTATGAAAAAAAACTTCAACATTGAGAAGTGAGGTTAAAAAAGTCGTAATTTTTTGACGTTTGCGGAAAAAAATAATTTCGCATAGCTACACAATTTAAATAGTCTATCGTTTCTATAATTATGTTATCAACGGACGGCGGGCGTGGGGTGTGCCGGTATCGTGTGCTTAACGCACGAGTCTGTCGGTGTTCTCCAGCCAGTAAAATAAAATGATCTGTGCGAAGCGAGCTTTGACGAAAACCTCTCTGTTTTCGAAAAAAAACACTGAAATCACTAATCTGCCTCTTTGCTTTTATGAGTATATGATCGATCACATCTGTTTTCCGATCGTTCCCAGATGCAGTCCCCGTGAGCCGTCCACATGGTCCACTTATTGTATAGCAATATAGTATTTCGGTATTAGACGATATGCACCAGGATAATGATAGTTTATCTTGGAGGATTTGGTATCCTTAGATCGGTCATGATCTCTAGATGGGCAGAAATTGGTAAGCTATCAAGACACAAACCAACATTGAAGGTTTGCCATATATTCATCATGTGCTGCCCTACAATTCCGATGTGAGTTATGTTTAATTGAAGACACTCCATTTTTGTACGAATTGTTGAAAATTTCAGTAGAATATAACTCATATATAATAGTAGTACTATTTTTGAAATAAAAAAAAAACAGGCTTTAGGTAAGATAAATGGTACGAGGGTTAAGTCACATCGTCAGGAATGGTAAGAGACATGCAACTACAAAACGAGGTGTGGAATGATGTAAATATTTCCACCATATACGCTACAGTCTACCGGAGATGTTACCTGTGCAGGTTTGCCTGAGCAGGTTAGTGACGTATAAAGATTGAGCGACACATGTCCGCACCGAGACACGGCCGTGTCTCGGTGATGAATTGCCCCGTGCTTTCTTATGTGGGCTGTCTTCACATCTCCGCACCGTGTCCGCACCGAGTCTGCACCGTGCGAGATATTTCATGTTTTATTTTTGACGGACACGGTGCGTTGTCTAATGAATTCTCGGCATGTAGTAGAAATGGAGTCTAGAGCGTAGCTAGTGGGTGGGCAATGTTTCTGTTCACCTTAGAAAAATCGATAGTATTGAAAATTTTTTTACTGTTCAATCTTTAATTCTCAAGTTCAGCCATTCAAATAAAGACATGTTGTATGTTGTGCATCTGTTGTTCTTACTATTGTGTCCAATCCGGTGTATCATAAACTTTATACCGCCTCTTGGAACCCTACAAAACATAAGTCTAGAAGAGATTGACTATAGACTAGAGAACAATACGGCCATCCGGTCTGGGATTCTAATATGGCACGCTTTTCGAAAGAGATGTTTTATTACAGGATACCAGTGAACTCAATTTTAGATAGAGTTCACTGCAGGACAACGACAATATTATATTCCTATGACACCGATAAACTGTAACGTGTCAATTCCCCACTTAACCGCCGCCACTGACATGCGTGTTACGAACATCTCGAGGTAGCTTCGAATTAACAGGTACAAGATCGTTCTTTCTTTTAGCAAATGGTTGTTGAGAATAACACATCATAAATTGATGAAATTATAGTCAATATCAATTGAACGTTTGTTAAAGTTTATTAAAATTTATTAAGTATCTGTGGCGTCTGATAGACGGTAAGTTATGAGAAGAAATATAATCATTCCGTATTAATGCATTATCTTGAAAATCTGAATTGATTCCTTATTTCATTTTTCCGCCATTTCATTTTTTTTCATTTATCTATATTAAATTATTTTTCTGTCAATATTGAAATAATCATCTTGCATTTCTTAATTTAAAATATTTTTATTTTATTTGCTTATTTCATTCTCTCAATTTGACACAAGATTTTTGTAGGCTAACGATGGCAAATTTCACGTGGTCATATCTAATGTTCAGTTTACTGTTGGAACATAATTATACTGTCTTTCTTAGCATCTTTGCTTCAGATAAATCTAAATGTTAGTTCGAACTGGCCATCGATACCCTACAGATATTCTTGGAAAATATTATGTTTGAGATTGTATGTTGATTTGCCCCGAATTATTTTAGCCACCTTGGTTAGAGCTGAAAAACCACGTTGTCTGGAGTTTAAAATTTACCTTGGTTGGAGTTCAAAAGATAAACTTGGTTGGAGCTAGAAAGCTTTTCAATTGGAACTCAAAACCACCTGGACGAACCATATTCTACTGAAGCTACGATACAACCTATACTAGGACCACCAAGAATCTAGGAATCCACATAGAAAATAGAACGTCTTCAGAAAATCAAATGAATATCTCTCAAAAGGGAGGTTGGTTACAAAACATAATTACAAACCTAAATCGCTCTCCATCAGGGTGCTTTCGAATGAATAACGTTCAAAGTTCCAATGAATCCACCCTCAGTCTCCCCATTTTCAACCCAGTAGTTTTTTCTTATAAGAAGAAATATCAACAAGGAGAGGACAGTTTTTTCTTTATATCTAGGATTACGAGTATACTACGACGAAGATAGAGTACTACATTGTTTTATAGTTCTTGCGCTCGTAGTCGGCCGTCATGCGGCCATGTGACGGAAATGTGTGGCTTTGAACTTATTGGCCGACACACGGCCGTGTCTCGGTGCGGACACCGTGCGGATATGTGTGGTTCAACCTTAATGGGGACATTACGGCGTACCGGATCGGTCTTCAGTTCTTTTCGCAACGGCATATACTGACAAGTACATTGAAAAGATATCGAATTGTAAAAATCGCAAAAAATATCAAAAACTCTTCGCAGAAAAGTGAAAACGAACAAAAAACTTTTTTTGAAAGCGTTCATTTGCAGAAAAAAATTTACAGTATTACTTATATATTCTGCAAGAGATATCAAGCAAATCCTGTTTTGGACGAAAAATAATTTTCAGTTTATTTATTAAATATATAATGAAACGTTCCCTTCGAGAAAAAGCGACTACAGCGAAATTTAAAAAAATTCTCCTTAGCCAGAGTTATAACTTACTACTCTAATGTTACGGCAGCGGAAATTCAAGCTTAATTTCGCTCAACTTCGACTATTTCAGCACAAAATTATCAGGTGTAAGGTAAAACCCTCTTAAATGAGTTGCTTAAAATTCGCATTGCGGCATGAAGTCACAGAATATGCATAATAACCTCAATAATATAAAATCTTCAGGAAAAAGGGAGAATAATCCTCTACAAAAATATTTTTTACATAATTATGTCAATTAAAATGGAAGACTGCGAATTTTCAAGCAAGAGAGCAGGATAAATGAAAATGGCGACGAAAAGTAGTTTTTCTGCAAACGTCAAAAAATTACATTTTTTTAACCTCAGTTCTTAATGTTGAAGTTTAATTTCACACAAGTCATTTTGTTTTTACTTTTTTGTACGGCCGTGAGCGTACAAAAAAGTACACTTTTTTGTACGCTCACAGAAATTTCAAGAACGTCGGGCGGCGTACAGTTGGGTTCCGAATCCGACATTATGTAATCTGTAAGAAAAATTTCACAAATTTTACTTATTTCTTAATCCTAGGGTACTTACCAAAAACGCATAGTTCTATAATGCGTAGATAAGTGACTTTGAATGTTTCTGACAATTATTTTGTTGAATTGTCAAATTTGTGTTGCCCTGACACCTACAAAACCAGTAAGCAAAGCAATTTAGTTTTACGTATTTTTACATCTAATCATTTTTGAAAAAACTATCTTAATTCTATCGTTTGAACACCGTTTGCGGAAAAAATCGCATGTTTTATTCCGAGGAAAGCACTTTTTGTGGCTCGTCTAAAATCAAACATTTAGTCTCGCCACAAAAAGTATCATTTTTAGGTACTCCTCATAAAACAATATACTATTTTTGACAAGATTCTTCGAAATCTGAAGAACTGAAAAAAGTAAATTTTAAAAATATTCAAATACTTGATGATGGTAATCGAAACATGGCTTCAACATACGAATGCGTTGAAGAAGAGGTATAACTTTAAATGAAAACAAGGAACACAGCAAGTATTTCCTAAAAAAATATATAAAAAATATAATACTTTTTCATGTACTGCTATTTTAAATATTTTAATGATAACTTAATACATTAGTCAATACTTTCAACCAGAAGTTTGTTGTTCAGGCAATGTAAAAAAATGCTTTTCTCACAAAAAGATCAATTTATGAGAGTCTAAATATTCGTACTATTCTATTTGAATTTCGAACGAATAGACATTTGAATCTTTCGAACTATTGAAACTTTCAATTCATTAAACAATTCATTACAAAAATGAACCAATGACAGAAATGTGCATAATATAAATGAAACAGCTACAGAAAAAAAAATTGTACGATCCAGAAGTGATTTCACGGATCTCGCACTATTACAGGACTCGCCTACGGCTCACCTACTCATCCTGTAAAATATCATTTTCGGAACTTGTGACGTGAATTACTTTTGTTCGTTCTGTTAAGAAGTACATATCATGTATCATACATAAGAGTAGAATACATCACGAAAAGAAAAAGATGATAATTACCCAATGGCGTAGTGAGAAATATATTCAGGGGAGGCTCAATTAGATGAAAATTAGAAAATGATAATATAATTATTCAATTTTTTTAATTTTCTTCACACAAAAGGAGTTTCGGAAGAGGTTTAATTACCTATAAACTACATGGGCAATCTAACACTCATTCATATGCGATCCAATCAATCCATTAACAAACCTCTTATCGAAGTATTCCCAACAATCCCTTATAAACTATATGAACTTGTTTAATTATTCATAACATAGATGAGCTTCGTGGGTGTTTGTATTCCGCCTTATGCTGTAACACCTGACCATATTACGTAATCGATTCGGTATGACCAAAATTTACAGAATCGTTATTCATGGCGTTAATTAGGTTGATGAATAACCGTCAATCACTGCTATAGAATATGTCGGTTTGTCGTTTGCGCTACCAATCCTGAGAATAAGCTGAAACCATAATGAAATTAGAAAAGTACATGTTCTGATTTTATAGGTTACTGTAATCAAATCTATGATATTATAAAACAGATTTCTAGAAATGATGTATATCACAAGTTTTTCCAAGAGTCCACGATGTTCTTGAAACCCTACAAGCTAAGAATATATGTAAAAAATATATAAGAATAATTAAACATCTTAATTCCAACAACACTACCAGGATAAAAACAAAATGTGGATTATCTGAGGAGATCAGCATATCCACTGACATACGACAAGGAGACAGCCACTACTTTTCAATATTGTAATGGACCGAATTGTCGAAAGAGTGAAGATGATACGGACAGGCTATAAGATGGGAAGCCGCTCTTTAAATATTATGTGCTATGCAGACGACGCCTTTCTAACAGCTGAAGATGAAGATGACCTTCAGCGCCTTGTATACGAGTTCGAAAAAGCTGCAGAAGAACTGACATGATTATCTCTTGTGAGAAATCCAAGATCATGGTTATCGCAAAAGAGCATATCCTATGTAGGATAGTAATGAACGGAAAAATTTTAGAGCAAGTGTCAAGATTCAACTACCTAGGAGTGACAGTATCCAGTGAACGATGCGTCGTAGAAGAAGTCCGAACACAGGCGCACAAAGCAGCTAAGATCGGAGGCTGCCTGAGAGATATAGTCCGGACCAACAAAACCATGAAGCGCAAAGCGAAAACTCGCATATATAAAACGTGTGTGAGACCAGTGTTCACATACGCCGCCAAAACGTCGACAACAGAGAAAATGGCGAGAACAACCGAAATGAGGATCTTAAGATCTATCAAAGAGGTAACAGACCATGTGAGGAGTTCAGATATAAGGGAGGAACTGGAGGTGCAGGATGTCGTCAGATGGGTGAGAGCACGCAGGAGGTTCTGGAGGGACCACGTGGAAAGGATGCCGAATGAAAGACTGGCCAAATAGGGGAAAACACAAGAACCTAGCACACGCAGACCAATGGAGCGCCCTCCAAAGCGTTGAAAAGAGAGCTGGAACTCGACGTACCAGGAAACAAGTCAATAACAGGCAGAAAGTAGAAAACACAGGACATAGTCCTATTCAAAAGTGGAAGAAGAAGAAGACAAATTTTTCCGAATTCCATAGATGTTGACAAGAAATTCTTCTGTATTTTACTATCAAATCTTGAGAAATATACAAGTTGACCATGGTCTATTTAATATAAGTATTACACGAAGTCAACAATGAAAATTCTTCAACAATTTAAAAAATAATCATATTACTTTCCAAGGTTATATGTATTCCGCGGCGTTAAAACTACATTCACAATCCACGACTCAAAATCTGCATACAGCTGTTTCGATATTTTTAGATATCATCAGTGCAGTCCATTTTCCTCGGAGTGAATTAAGAAGTTTCCAATTCTTTCCCAATACAAATCGCGGTCAGACCACTATCTCGATAACAACCCAGAGCGCCCTCCACCCAAGGTATTGAAAACCAACAATTCACCGCTAAGATCGAAAATACAGAAACCTGTCACGAGAATACATACTTCTCGACATGAAATGTCACCTTTGCAACTGTGACGTATGTGATTCCAAAGCACGCTTTTTGTAAACTCTGGAAATACTCACGATAGTGCGCTCTTTAAATCCTTGTAACGATATTCGCAATGTTCAAAATCAAATCATGAAAAATATACAAGTTGACCATGGTTAGTTTAATATATTACATAAAGTGAACAAAGAAAAATCTTCGAAATATATATAACCAGCTGCCTTGAAAAGTTGTTTGATTTGAATTATTGAACAATTTCAATTGTTCACTTTATGTCAGTATTTTACTTATATTGGTAACCCCAGTGAAAAATGACATTAATATTTTCATATCATATCAATATCACTCACGGCAGGAACAACTTTTTAGCCCATATATAAAGAATAATGAATAGAAAATAGATAAATTCTCATTTCTCATTGAACTTTTTGAAAGCCTGAAGGAGTATTATAATAGAAAGATATTTTGATTACGAAATAAAGGTTTCTTCCACATAATTTTAGTTGTTTTCTTTTCATATAACTCAAAGTGTTTTTCACATTTCATCTCAAGTTCATAAACCCCATTAAGTACCAGGAAAAGTACTGAATGACCAGAGGAGATAATTTGGATAATTATATGTTTGTATAAACTAATTTAAAGATAGTTAATGTTCTAATTCAGTTATAGTTGAGTACAATGTTTTATAAAAGTTAATTTTAATAATGGTTTTATTACATCAAATCTTTCCTTTGTCCAAAAAATTATTGATGTCTTTACCCTGCCTTATGTATTTTCCCTGGCTACCTGAAAAATAACTAAAAATGTATAAATTGACTTGCCCTTACGTAAATGAGCACTTAGAAGAAACTAAATTCGTAATATACGCGTGAAATCAAAGAACTCCAATTTTTTCCCTTGGCCGCATCCTCTATGTACTTGAGACCTCTTATCGTAGAATGACCCATGTATGGAAATCGAATAGATATCGAATGAAATATAACTCTAACCCCATTTCCACTGATGAAAGTCCATCAAAACTAGGAGAAAAAAATGCTTCTTAACATAATATCTGATTTTTGATAACAGTTAGTTATAAATATATACTATAATTTAGAAATTATTTCACTCAATAAATTTTTTCCCTTGGCCGCATCCTCTATGTACTTGAGACCTCTTATCGTAGAATGACCCATGTATGGAAATCGAATAGATATCGAATGAAATATAACTCTAACCCCATTTCCACTGATGAAAGTCCATCAAAACTAGGAGAAAAAAATGCTTCTTAACATAATATCTGATTTTTGATAACAGTTAGTTATAAATATATACTATAATTTAGAAATTATTTCACTCAATACACACAATATTCTGTGATTCTGATCTTATGTCAATATTTCTGCAGCACGGATAATATGAATAATGTCCAGGAAAAACAATCATTTTCATACTGCAAATAAAAGAGAATATAGTGCATATTTCACAAAGAATTTACACAAAAGAGAAGAATGTGGCAAATGAAGAGTATGCAGCATGAGTCATTTTTTCTTCATTCATCCTTCACAATTCCTTTTATTTAGGAAGTAGAGACCGTATAGTATAAAGACCATACTGGTCCTTTATGCCATATTTGATGTATTGTTTACGTTCCAGTCTGATTTTTAACCGTAGTTTTGCCTGGCTTATTCTCAACTGACTGAAAAAGCGTATCAAGGTTGCAAAGATTGAATGATTCTCCGAAAAAATAAAAACTATCTTAGATTCATGTGAACATAAATCTTTTTTGATAAAATCACGTACGGAGTCTATTTCATACCATAAGGTCGTCATATTATAAGGATACTTTCAGAACATTTCACTATTCGGATATCGAACTCTGAAAAGAGTAAAAAACGCGTAAGCAGCTAAGCTCCGCCGCTAAGGTCGGTATTTGTCAAGGGAAATACATCGCGACGAGATCCGATTCTAATATATAAAATTATATTTAGAAAAAATACGCTTGAAAAGCAAATCAAATTAAAAAGTAAAAAATAATTTATTTTACTCAAAAAAATCCGCGAGGTACATCGTGGTTGAGGAAAAATGTTGAAACCAAAGAAGAAACATCCTCAACATCAACTCAATCCACATACTAAATTTCAAACCTCTAGCGTGAAAAATAAATTTGCGAAGTGCATCCCGTACTGACAGCGAAACAGATCGAAGTGCGAAATGCAGCGCGGCTGAGAAAAAGAGTTGAAACCGAAAAAGGATCTTGAGTCAACAAAAACTCATTGTACGTATCAAACTTCAACCCTCTTACTCAATCTGCAGAAGCTGTGAAGTGAAGGCAATTTTTCAAAAACCATGAAAAAACAAGAAAAATCTACGTAAAAATGGCGGCGGTTGGAAAACTTCAACCAAATTTTGATAGTTTCGTTCTGCAAAAAAAACCATCCCAGATAAAAGAAATTTGAAAATAATTTATTTTATTGAGAAAACAAATTTGCGAAGTGCGTTCATTCCGTAATAAAGAATCACACTTTACTTCACACAATCTGTGATAAAAATTAGAAAACATTATTCATTTTATATTTATATATATATATATATATATATATATATATATATATATATACATATATATATATATATATATATATATATATATATATATATATATATATATATATATATATATATATATATATATATACTGTACTGAGGTCGAGATGCGATTCGAAAGGAAAACTCTTTCCGAAGTATGCCGCGGTTGAGGAAAAGAGTTGAAACTCCTTAAGGAACGTATTTCAACATGAACCCGATCTACGTACTTACTTTCCACCCTCTAACTCAATCTGCAGAAGCTGAGGAGTATAGAAAATTTACAAAAACCACGAAAATCACAAGAAATATGTACGTAAAAATAGCTCAAAGTCACCGAAATTTTGATAGTTTTGTTCTGTTCGGAAAACAATTCGAGTTATTAAATTTCAGCTCACTTGATTAGATGGAAGCCGCTGGAGATGCCAAAATGTAGCGGAAGAAATAGGTGAAAACACAAATATCTGCGGCGGTTGAGAAAATTACCTAAATTTCGAAAGGTTTGTTCTTCCGCGAAAAATATAATATATATATATATATATATATATATATATATATATATATATATATATATATATATATATATATATATATATATATATATATATATATATATATATATATATATATATATATATATATATATATATATATATATATATATATATATATATAGGCTTGCCATATTTTTGATGAGTGAAACCGGGACACATTAATATGGGATGGCCTTACCGGAGGAGGTACGCCCCAGTAGAGCGGGGTCCTCCCCTAGAAAATTTTCAAAAAATCAGTAGCAAAAATTTTTTAGGACTTCTTTTAATCCTCGCGAGTCACGGTAAAAAGAATCTTGAACTAGATTGTTAGTTCTACACACCCTTCAAAAATAAAAAGAAAAGTTTTACTACTTGAAAATATATATTTTTGCCGTTTCGAGCATAATTTTTCTTGATCTATCTAGAAAGAAGTGTTAGTAAAATAATATTTGAAATACTTCATAAAATTGTTTAATTGAACAATTGCTAAGTCTTATTTAGTTTATTTTTGTATGAAACTAAAACTTCTTGTCTAACTACAAAAACAATTATAAAAACTTTTTTTGTCAAACTAAAAAAAAAATTTAAATTAATAAGTTTACAATGTTAATCTGTGCTTTCAGACGAGGCGCTCACGTCTCTTTGTTCGATGAAATGATAGTGTACACCTTTCCTCTAGGTAGCATTCACCCTTCTCATAGGCCTGCTTTTATAATTGAACTACTTACAGTCATTATTAATAACTTTTTTCATTTTACACCCGTTTTCCGGGATATTGATCAAACCGGGCGGGACACCGGGAGAAGAGCAAAATACCGGGACTGTCGTGGCCAAACCCAAAATATGATAACATGCATGTAGTAGGTACTTTACTGCAAATAAACATTTAAAAAATCACAGAAGCAACAAATGCTGCTCGTGCGTGATGAAAAAAAAATATACATATATACTAGTATATCTGAAACAGATATGCATACAAAGAAATATAAAAAGTACTCAAAGGTAAGTGAATCCTAAATATTTTAAAGCATATATATATATATATATATATATATATATATATATATATACTATATATATATATATATATATATATACATATATTTTGAAATCATTGTCTAGAAGGAGAAGGCCTAGAACGGCTGCAATAGTCATCATTTTCGGGAAAAATACCAGTGAAAATACAAAGGGATAAAATTGAAAATAATGCGAGTTATCTCCTTATTTTTGCTTCCAACATGAATATCATAACCGAATCTCCTTTCAAGATTCCAAAAAGTTTACCACTTATAACGTTACTATTCAGATCTTTGATAACGAATTTATACGTGTAGTACGGAAAACACGAATCGCACAAAAGGCGAAGATGTGCTTGACACTGCAGTTACAGCTCCACTTCAAAGAACTCGATAGCCGCCATTACTTCTCTTCTGGCAACTATACCAAAAAGAGCAATAAGCGAGAATGTGAAATATAGATTTGGCCCAGAAAAATATGTCAGTAAATCTCACAAACTTTTTCCTTGGGTTGCATAAAATATAGGTCGGCGGAAATGTACTTATCAAAGGTGAGCGCCCATTTTCCGCGGTATGTATCACAGATTCATCCGAATATTCCGAATCTCATTTATTTCGGAACTTACCACATATTCGACTTACTTGTTTCGCACGACTACATTTTAAAAATATTTTCATGTTGTACAGGGTGCGCCAAAAACATGGAAGTCCCTGTATAGTGTATATTATTTCATTTTTGGATTTTTCGATGAAAACAAATGCCAGTTTCAGTAAGGTTCAATTCACCTAAACCTTATGGTTTTTGAAATATCTCGTATTTTGTGAAAATGCAGTATCAGTTTTAACGCTCATAATCTCAACTGGTGTTTTTTTGTTTTCAACCAAATTAATGATAAGGCCTACGAACTGAAACAAACTTTATGTCGCACTTGTGAAATATTGACTAACTTAGACTTGGTGTGTATAAATAAAGGTAAAATAATTGCAATCTGTAAACGGCACTAACTTTTTTATCTTCAATGGGACACCCCGTATTTTATGTCATCAACATAATTATGTAAAATTTAATTGTCTATCGAATACCTGAATACATTCCAATCGATATCCCTTCACGTTTTCAAATAAACTGCACATTTTCATCTTGCAAACTGATTTTAAGCAATTTATCATTCACCGAGTCACCTATGGCATTTTGAGAAATCAAAATTGATTGAAAGAAACATCAAGATCATAATCTATGCGTTTATCTTTCAATCTTAGATGTTATGTGCTAGTTCCAGTCATGAAGGAAAAAAACAATTATGGATATGAAACAAGCAATATTTTATATCAAGCGTTCAAAATGGCGATCATCAGACTCTAAACACAACACATCTTTTTCATAAAACCTTAAGTAACATCTAATAACATAAGCGGGATAACATTTAGAAAAGCTTCTCTGATACGCTGTTTCCATGGGCGACTTGGTAAATAAAAAATTTCTAAAATTAGTTTGCAAAATGAAAATGCTCATTTCATGTAAAAACGTGAAGAGTTATCGATAGGAATGTATTCAGGTATTCGATATTACCTATTTAACTTTTTATATTATTAACATCTGTTGATGACATAAAATATGGGACGATCCATTTAATTTAAACAAGTGCCGTTTAAAGATTGCAATAATTTTACCTTTATTTTTACACACTAAGTATAAGTAAGTCAATATGTCACAAGTGCGGTATACTACACACTTCCAAAAATACCAGACAATATGAAACAGCGAATCAGAGAAGCTTTTCTAAATGTGAGTCCGTGTATGTTGCTTAAGGTTTTATGAAACAGATACTGTTGTTTTTAGAGTCTGATACTTTACCTGTATTTAAGGGTGAATTTGTAGATCACGATACGATAAGTAATAAATAGAGTCTGATGGTCACCATTTTGAACACTTGGTATAAGATATTGCTTGTTTCAAATACATAATTGTTTTTCCTTCATAATTTGAACTAGTACATAGCATTTAAGATATTGAAATATAAACGCATATATTATGATCTTGATGTTTATTTCAATAAATTCTGATTTCTCAAAACGCCATAGGCAAATTGATAAATGATAAATCAGTTTGCAAGATGAAAATGTGCATTTTATTTGAAAACGTGAAGAGATATCGATTGGAAAGTATTTAGGTATTCGATAGACAATTAGATTTTACATCTGTTGGTGACATAAAATACGGGGTGTCCCATTTAAGTTAAACAAGTTAGTGCCGTTTGAAGATTGCAATAATTTTATCTTGAATGTTACACACCAAGTCTAAGTTAGTAAATATTTTAGAACTGCGACATAAAGTTTCAGTTAGTTGGCCTCATCATTAATTTGGTTGAAAACAAGAAAACACCAGTTGAGAGTTTAAGAGTTAAAATAGGAGATACTTCAAAAACCATAAGGTTTAGGTAAATGAAACCTTAGTAAAACTAGCATTTGTTTCCATCGTAAAATCCAAAAATAAAATGATATACAGGATATTCTATTAAAAAAATACCAACTTTAATACTTTTCGTGTTTTTGGCACACCCTGTACAACAAGAAAATATTTTTAAAATGTAGTCCTGCTAGGTCCCCATCCATCCTAAAGAAAAATCTATTATAAAATCAAATACTTTAGCCATAATTCTTCGTGTCGAATAGCGAAAATAAGCCTATATATATATATATATATATATATATATATATATATATATATATATATATATATATATATATATATATATATATATTTAATTATTTATTTGAATTGCTGTTGCCTGTGAGCTATTTTTAACTTTTTGATAATTATTAAGTTTTGGAAAAGCCACGAATGTCGTGGCGCAATGCAACTTTTTAATAAAATCGAGTTTTTTGAGATTTACCAAGCCTGTTATTGCTAATAATTATCAAAAAGTTATATATATATATATATATATATATATATATATATATATATATATATATATATATATATATATATATATATATATATATATATATATATATATATATATATATATATATGTATATACAGGGTGATTCATTAATATGTGTAAATATTTCAACGGGAAGATTTTGAGATCAAAATATGAAGATTTAACCCAATGTGCTCATACAAAATATTTCTCCTTACTGATATACAGGGTGTTTTATTTAGATTATTAAAAATTAATTTTGTTCACTATTTTAATGCTGCTTCATATTTATTTATGATATAATGTTTATTTTACGTAATACATGTAATCGTATGACAAAAAACATCGACATGACTCATACATAAAAATCAAAAGAATTGTGCAGCCATATGTTCAACGTTAAATATCTCGAAAAATAGTGGCTCTAGCGTTAAGGAAGAATTGTGCCTTATTTACAGAGAAAATATTGGAGAATCGAGAAATTATACTAAAATGACAATTCTGCCAGTGGCGTAGAATTTAGGGAACGAGAACTCTTCCCGTGCCCCTGCCGTGCGCCACTGGCGATAGCGAGAAAGTCTTCTTTACTATTATTTGATGTGTCCCTTAACTTACTGCCAAATATCGTAAAGAAATATCAAGCAGCATTAAAGTAATCAACAAAATTCATTTTTAATAATCTAAATAAAACACCCTGTAAATCAGTAAGGAGAAATATTTTGCATAAGCAAATTGGGTTAGATCCTCATATTTTGAGCTCAAAATATGCCCGTTGAAATATTTACACATATTAATGAATCACCCTGTATATATATATATATATATATATATATATATATATATATATATATATATATATATATATATATATATATATATATGTATATATATATATATATATATATATATATGTATATATGTATATATATATATATATATATATATATATATATATATATAGATATACATCTACCATAAACATATATATTAAAGCATTCCTTTCTCTTGATTATTTATTCGAATCCCTTGAAAGAAGAACTATTAAATATTTTCCAATTCACATCTGAAGCTAAACATGCCTCCGCATTGAAAGGGTTGCTTTCGTATCGCTCACATTTCGTTTGGTCATTTTTGAGTCTAGCTTCAATTCACCTACTATTTGGAGTGTAACCTGTGATTAGGAGTTTCGTACAAAAAAAAACAGTAACAAGAAATTCTTTTCCATTGTTCCTAACAACTGATTGAATGGAAATAAAGGGTATTTTGATCCACTTTATATAAATGAAGAAACTATGCCGTCGTAGCCTTTCGAACAGTTTTGGGATAATACAAAACTAAAGCATTGTGATATATTATTTTCTGAAAACTTTCGCAAACTTGGCTCGACTACGAAGTTAGTAGCGTTGAATTGAATTCCGCTGAAATTCCAGTACATGTACATTTGTTCTCCAAGTAAGCAATTCATTCTTCGAAGTGAGTTTTCTTGCACGCCTTCGGCACAAGAAGTTTCCAGAAATGGTCATTTCAAACAGTTAGATTATCGAGAGAATTTAAATTATGAGAGATCGGATTTAGTATAATCGGAACAGATTGAATTGTTTTCTACTATTCTGGACATAACTTTTTCTGTGTACAACTGCTAGTCGGGAACTTCCAAATGTATCACCTCCATTGCATTATATATATATATATATATATATATATATATATATATATAAGCTCTTGATAATTATTAGCAATAACAGGCTGGTTGAATATCAAAAAACTCGATTTTACCAAAAAGTTGACATTTCACTACGATATTCGTAATTGAAATTTCTTTGACATTTATTGATTTGAAAAAATTTTTGAAAAGACAAGGCTGCTTTGTCTTGCTAATTATTTATTATATGCTATTCAGTCTAATATTAACATTCAAAATAGTTATCATTAGATGGTAAGGGAAACCAAAGAAACCTTTACCTACGTAATGTTTGAAAATAAAAATAATAGGGTACTATTTATCTAACAACAAAGAAATTAGTCATGGCAAAACATTAAAGATGTGGAGTAGAATTATCGGTATAGTACGTTTATATGGAAGCAGCCGTTGACACGTGTTTCGGACTCTTTGGTCCTCATCGGAACGGCGTAGCCAAGCATTGGATTGAAAATTTGAAGATGAAAATAGTACAACAAACAAAGTATATATATAAACATATATATATATATATATATATATATATATATATATATATATATATATATATATATATATAATATATATATATATATATATATATATATATATATATATATATATATATATATATATATATATATATATATATATATATATATATAAATATATGTATTTGATAATTGAAAGTTAATCAGTGTGAGGGGTCAATGGCCATTAATTGGTTCCTTTTTTTTATTTATTCTTCAATATTTCGCCTGTCAGTTGGAGACTTTTCCAAGAGGATCTTGTTAGGGGTTGCGGCTATAGGGGTAGTGATATCAAACTCATTTGAACACCCTTATTTGTCCTCCTTTCAACAAAGTTTGACCTGTCCGAACATTTTTCCATCCCAAAGCTCAGAATTCGGGGTGGAAATATATGGATGGCTCACCCTGTATATAGAGATATAAAAAAAAATATATATATATATATATATATAGGTATATATATATATATATATATATATATATTTTAAAAATCATGGTCTAGGAGGTCTAAAACGGATATAAAATCCCATCCAGCTCTCCACTGTTGATACAGTAGTAGAATAGTCTATCATTTTTGAGGAGAAAAGAGAATATTATTTCAAATGAAAAGCCAGTTTTATAGGTGGAAGCTTCACTATTTCACCTCATGGAAGTATTCCACAAAATAGAAATAAAAATCTTAATTACCCTTGCCACGATTATCCATCTTTTCCCTTCGCTCACTTCATTTAACTTTATGACACGTCAGTCAAAATATACTGTTGCTGTAAATCTACGGAGCACCAAGGGACATTAACGCTGTTATTAACTCGGCACATGATTAATGACTTTCATTCATGAACTTCCTGTGAAAAATTGAAGGAAATTATGAAGTACTAATTAAGTTTGAACTTATAGAAGATCTTCAACTAATTAGTTATGTCCGCCGGTAGACAATTGGCTGTATTGAAGTATAAATGAGTAAAGAACTAGAAACATGTTTATTGAAACTTAATACTAAGTTCTTCATAGGAATTTCCATTAAATAAAAGTTACTTCGATTCAAAATAAGTGAGAAAATACAAAAATATTTATTTCTATGAATTAAATGTCCCCTTTCCGTGTTATATTATTTTAAAAAGACAGGAGGTGTCGTGGAACACCCTTCATTAGCCAAGTGTAATGTGCGATATGGTACTCTGTTCCAGAAAACTTCTTGGATGGAATGAGTGCTGCAGAATCCGAAAAACAAGGCTAGTCATCTGAAATTTTTACTTAATGACTTAGTTTTTGGAATAGATGTTGAAACTAAATTCCCATTCTTGCATTGATATATTTCCAGAAATATATGTTTGTTGCAATAGCTGTGATGGACCGTATCATCTATAGATTGTTTTTCAGCAAGTTATCACTTCAAATATCGAATGAAATCAGGTCGATCGCGAAAAAAATATACCTGCTGAAAAAGCTGAAGAAAACTCGTGAGTAACAGAGCTACATCGCTGATATCGTACTTTCCGTTAGTAATTGCACAAGTGCATCAAAATAACCGATAATTTTGCATGACAGCGTGTTGTCAAAAAACTGCATGAGTTCATTTTCATTTTTGGAGAAAGAGCCCGACACCGAAGGTGGAGGGCTCTTTCTCCAAAATATGAAAATGACCGAATGCAGTTTTTTAAAGACAACACGCTGGAATGCGAAATTATCCGGTTATTTTGATGCACGAGTGTAATTTTGGGGAATATTTCCCGAATAAACTTTCAACTTGTCAAACTGACGTTAGTAATTCATAAATTCCCGTCTTGTCATCAATAACCGTAATATGAACTATGCTACTATGCAATTATCGGTCTACAATGCAATTATCGCAGGGCTCTTTCGCTTTCTACAATGCAATTATCGCTGTAATTTTTGATAATTGCATTCCATATACAAGGGATTTTTGACAGGAGGGAAATATTCGTTAGTAATTGCACAAGTGCATCAAAATAACCGATAATTTTGCATGACAGCGTGTTGTCAAAAAACTGCATGAGTTCATTTTCGTTTTTGGAGAAAGAGCCCGACACCGAAGGTCTCTCTCTCTTTCTCCAAAATATGAAAATGACCGAATGCAGTTTTTTAAAGATAACAGGCTGGAATGCAAAATTATCCGGTTATTTTGATGCACGAGTGTAATTTGGGGAAATATTTCCCGAATAAACTTTCAACTTGTCAAACTGACGTAATTCATAAATTCCCAGCTTGTCATAAAAAAACGTAATATGAACTATGCTACTATGCAATTATCGGTCTACAATGCAATTATCGCAGGGCTTTTTCGCTTTCTACAATGCAATTATCAGGAATAATATAACAAGAGAGTGAGAATAAATTGAAAATAATTTGACAGATTTTTTAAAAACTTGTTGCCAGGCAATAGTCACGAGAGCCCGGAGGGCTCGAGTGGCTATTTCCAAATGGCAACAAGTTTGAACAAAATCTGTCAAATTATTTTCTATAATTTATCGAACTCGCCAGTTATATTTGACTAGATTATTTTTTGATTCAAAATATTTTTTGAAATTTCTGCATCAGAAAAGGTACTAAACCGATGATTTTCATCCATTTTATATATCGCGTTGACACAATTAGGTAATTATTTTGACAACTATCTGACACTTGCTAAGCAAATAAAAGCTACAGTGATTATTCCCGAGAATAATCACAAAAGATTTATTCCCACTATAATAATGACATCATTGGTTAAAACTTACTTTTGTGACAAATAAAGAAGCATTTCATTGGTTTTAAGAAACGTCAAAAAATAATCGCTGTAATTTTCGATAATTGCATGAGGGAATAGTTGAAGAGTGGAGGTAGAGCGGCACGCAAGGAGAAGTATGACATTCGAAAGCGTCGGCATTTTGAACATGACAGTACTGTCTAAACGTTGTCAGATAATAAACCCCTTCTCTTCAACTACTCTCACGCGCTCCGCCGTTTTTTGTCATGTTCAGCTTTATTTTTAACATATTTCTCAGCGTTTTTATGAAAAACCAAGATGAACGTTTTGAACTATGAGAATTCTACTTTAAAAATCTTTTTATTAAATTGAAATCGGACCATACCTGTCGCATTCAGGTCTGCTGGAAAATTGCATAGTAACATAATCAAATGGCCACAGATCAAAAACTATGCATCGTACAGTTTCTGATCTTCGCACAAATGAAGTTTATATCAATAGCTAATACTGGCCGGAGGATCTACGCTACAACTCAAAAAATAAGCGAGTTAAGAATTTTTGAAGAAACTGCATTTTGGCCGGTTTTTTCCGATTTCCTCTCAAACTAAGGGTCTGATCGAGTCGTCCCACTTCTCATTTTCTTCGTCTTTTCATTTTCTACAATTAGTCTATGAACACCATCACGTTTACTCTGATAGTTTCATTTTTATAAGCTAAAAATTAAAAAAATTCAATTTTTTGCATAAAAATGTTAATAACAAAGTTATAAATAATAAAGTCGCGTGAAAAACATATGACTATATCATATGGAACTATTTTACAAACATTGGCGCAGCTGGTTTTCTTCTAACGCTTTTTACATGAAAAAATCTCTTGCTTGGCCTAATCCAGCAAAATCACGCTTCAATAGCAAACCGAAGTAAAAATTTGAAAATATTTAATTTTATTGAAAAACAAAATTCCGGCAGTGTGTCTTGGTTTAGGAAAAAAGTTGAAACTAATGAAGGAACGTACCTCAACATCAACTCAATCCACGTACCGAATTTCAATCCCTCTATTATCAAAAACAATTTGTGGAGTACATCGCGTACAGATCGAGATGCAATTCGAACGGAATAGTCACCACGAAATGCAGCTCGGTTGAGACAACGAGCTGAAATCCACAAAGTATTGTATTTCAACATAAATTCAATGTAAGTACCAAACTCCAACCCCTCTAACTCAATCTGCAGAAGCTGTGGAGTTTGGCAATTCTTTGAAAACCACGAAAAAACCTATCTCTGACTAGAAGGGAGACACTGGAGATGACAATATGTACCGAGAAAAAAATTATATATACAGGATGTTAGTGAATAAGTGCGACAAACTTCAGAGGGTGATTCTGTAAGAAAAAATAATGACATTTTGCTAAATAACTTTTGGAGTTTCACTCAAAAACTGACTTTTTATTTATTGCTCTGAAACCGGTGGAGATGTGCGAATGAAATTTGTTGGGTTTCAAGAGGTAGTTATTGCGCATTTTCTGACATGTAATTAGAATTTTAAATTCATCACTTAGGCACTTGCATATTTCTGATACTTCGTGTATTATACTTATTATCAACAAACATTTTTAAGTTGTCTCTTTTCTCTTTTAAAAATATGCATACAAACATTCAAAATGTATAGAGAACGAATATTGAGAACTTCCTTTTTGTACAGAAGTTTAGTGGGATAGTCTCGTTTTTTGTTGTAGATAATTTTCAACATATAGTTTTGTACCACGTTCAGCTTCTTAAGTGTTCTGGTATAAAGACCACCCCAAACCAGTATGCCATACCTCAATAGTGATTCCACGATATTTCTCTGAGATTATAAAATTTGAATACAAGTTTTCTTACTCTATTTGTCAAGTAGTCAACATGATTTCCCCACCAGAGGTGTTGATCAATTATCACGCCCAAATACTTAATCTCATCAACCTCTGCAATTTCTTCCTGCAGGTTATCTACTTTAATTGTTCTATAGTTTGGACGATTACGGTTGGATATTGAGAAAGACATGTACTTAGTTTTCGTCACATTTAGAGTTAGCTGATATTTGTCTAGCCAGTTTTTTATTACTCCCATTCCATCAATAACCTGTTTCCTTACATCATCCCAAGTTGCCCCACTAAACAGTGCAACTGTATCATCAGCATAAGAAATGAGCTGAGCATTAATACCAAGCTTCAATAACGAGTTTATATAAATGATGAACAGGATTGGACCTAGCACCGTGCCCTGGGGAACCCCCACCTCCACAAGTTTCGGATCACTCAGGATATTCCCAACCTTGACGTACTGATACAGATCAGCAAGATAGTTCCTGAAGATGTCCAGCACAATGCCACGAACTCCGCAATGCGAGAGCACCTCAAGAAGGGTAATGTTCTCAATTTTTTTTAAGGCAAAAAATGGTACGCCACTGAGATATTCCAAACTAACAATCATTTTTCAATGCTTCGTTCAAATTGTGACAAAAATTGTTTTTTTCGAATGAAGCGCCGTTTTTATGTAAAAACATAGAACATCTTAACGCGTAGTTGCCATTACTTTAACACATTATCTAGTAGCGACGCTAGTTATTTTATTAGATAGTTCTTGATAATGTATTGAAGAAATGAAAAATACGCGCTTTGTTTTATTTTTTGCATAAAAACGGCTCCCCATACGGAAAAAAGGCAGGAGAAAATATTTTTCAAAAATTGAACGAAGAATTCAAAAATGATTGTTAGTTTGAAATATCGCAGTGGCGTACCAGTTTTTAAAAAATTGAGATCATTACCCGTACGCCAATGAAGAACATAAAATTCTTGATTGCATGTCAGAAAATGCTCAATAACTACCTCTCAAAACTCACCAAATTTCATTCGCATATCTCCACCGGTTTCAGGACAATAAATAAATAGTCAATTTTCAATTGAAACTTCAACACCGCGTATCTCGTAAAACGAAGCACAGAATCACCCTCTGAAGTTTATCGCACTTATTCGCGAACACCCTGTATATATATATATATATATATATATATATATATATATATATATATATATAGATATATAAATATAAAAATATATATATATATATATATAGAGATATATATATATATATATATATATATATATATATATATATATATATATATATATATATATGTTCAGAAAGATTTCCGCGGTCGGAAGTATTTGAAAAACTTGGTTCTCGGAATGAACCGCGTAAAAGATTTGAAAAATCTAGACGTTTCGGCTCCCTTTGCGAAGCCATCTTCAGGAAAATTGGAAGGAAAATAATTCAGATACGTGGCCTCAATCTGCCTACTCCACGAATCGAATTAGGAGGAATCAGAAACAATACGATTGCGTGGTCACAACCTGCCTACTCCACCAACCGTACTGCTTTCTGTCAACTCTGAAGTCTTAACCTGCCTACTCTTCAGTTGACTCTGAAGATGGCTTCGCAAAAGGAGCCGAAACGTCGAGATTTTTCAAATCTTTTACGCGGTTCATTCCGAGAACCAAGTTTTTCATATATATATATATATATATATATATATATATATATACAGTGGCGTAGATAGGGGGGGGGGGATCAAGGGGATCATTCCCCCCCCTTGAGCCCACGAAAATTATAATAGAATAGAATAAAAGTCTTCGTTTCTACGTATACGATAAACAATCAGAAGCCACGAAAGAAACGCCCATTTGGGACACTTTAACAATAAACATTATTTAACTATATTAAATATCAAATTAAGGAATGAAAAATTTCAGGTTCTTAATTGATAGGTGAATGAACAATAATCCAGCGACAAAACATTCTTATCGCGATTTTTCAATTAGCAAAATTAAACACTTTAGTTAATCATAACTTTTTTTCTTGATTCTCTTATAAAAAACGCATTCGTTTATTACAATTTTTTGAACAATAGGAGATGAACTTAGAAAAAAACTATTTCCATGTTGCTTCCGATAATAAAAAATGGATCATTGAAATTATTGAAAAAACTTCATTTTGATGTTGCAAAACTACGTAAATTGTTAATAAACAACTGCAAAATTGATTTACTCTGAAACCTTATAATTATAGCTCCAAGAATGAAAAAAAATCTCAGATCTATAGTGAATAGTTATCACACTTACAATTTTCATGCTCAAGTGCCAAAAAATTGTAAATAAACTATTGCAAAACTAATTGAAAAATCGCTATTATCGGCGGAATATTGCTCATTCAACGATTTGTGGCTCCGTAGTTCAGTGGTCAGTGCGTTGGGCTACTGAACAGATGGTCGCTGGATCGAATCCCGGCCGGAACAACGAATTTATGCGGAGCCACCTCTCGGAAGGCAATGGCAAACCACCGAGCTGTATTCTGCCTAGTAAAGCTTCTCTGTAAAGACGTTCGGAACCGTCGTAAAACTGTAGGTCCCTTCTATTCGTGCATCGCTGTATCACGCACAGCACGAGTAGTTGTAGAGAGGTAGCCACACCTTAAACCAGGTACGGCACCACAAGAAGAAGAAGAACGATTTAGTAACTGTCTGAATTTTTTCATTCCTCAATTTTAATATTTAATATGGGTAAATAATATTTATCCTTTAATGGGCGTGACTTGCCCAAACCAAATAACCCGTTTTCTGCCGTGTTTTTGCCTCTCTGAGAAAATTATAAATATTGATTCTACAAATCCAGAAGTTCAGTCTTTCTTTTGGGAAATTTCCTCTTTTTTTCGAATCTTTCTTCAGATTTCAAAAATCTCAATTAATTTGTGACATATTCGAAAAAACCAAACCCCCATTTTTTCATTATATTGTTTATAACTATCACAATTTTCACGAGCGAATTTTTATTTTTCTCAAAAAAACATCTACATGCCATTCCGAATCGAGTGACACCTTGCTCTTATTTTTTCGAGACTGCTGAAAAAAATTGAACAAAAAAGCACTCGTTGACTAGACTAAATATAATAGAAAGATTTTCGGTGTTTTTCAAGCATGATTTATAAGAAATTGACAAAGCAGCTGATAAATTCATCAAAACTGATGAGCTTTATCAAAAATTTCTTACTGCCACACCTGTTGTTCTCGTTAGTTGAAAGCGTGAAAAAAATATTCAATTCGTAAGCTTAAAAATTCAATAAGAGAGCTGGATGGTTGCCTGGAATTTTTTTTTGAATATCATGTTGCTCAGAATATTAGCTACGCTGCCGGTATCAAAGCGAATAAAAACGATTAAAAGGAGCACGATAAAAGAAATGGACTTGCAATGACCCTTCTGAATGTATAAAATTCATTGCAAATTAAAAACTCATGTTTGTCCAACTTTTTGTTATTGAAAGGTTTGGCTGCTCTGGCAATTCGTCGTGATATTGGAATCACAGCTGACGAAGTCATAAATGGATTCTCAAAAAACGCCGATAACTAGATTTTCTGCTCTTATTTTCCCTAGAATATTTTCAATGATGTATATATCCAATTAGATATAATTAAATTTTTCACTGATTTTCAATTAGTTTTTTCCAATTCAAATCATTTGAATTGAATTTTTTTGCAATTTAATTTAATTTTTCTGCTTATTTTGTATAACCTACATAAAAGATTATTTTTGTCAATAAAAATAGAACTTCAGGATGAAAACTTATGAAATTTTGCGTTCCCCCCATCGCAAAAAGCTATCTACGCCACTGTATATATATATATATATATATATATATATATATAATATATATATATATATATATATATATATATATATATATATATATATATATATATATATATATATATATATATAAATGTATGTTATATATATATATATATAAATATAAATATATATAAATGTATATATATATATATATATATATATATATATATATATATATATATATATATATATGTGTGTGTGTGTGTGTGTGTATGCTTAGGAGGTCTAAAACGGATGAAAAACTAACCCTGCACCTGATTGATTTCTTCCTTCAATACACTGCAATAGTACGTATTTTAGGGGAAAATACGAGTACAAATATATGACTGTGATTTCATAAATTTTTACTCGAAGTAAGTATTTCTAACTTTATACGGTTAAAAGACATTAATGTGTATATCATAATAATATATTTTTACTACTATTACCTACTTCAAATGTAATAAACAACTTCCAAAAACATTGCAAATTTCTGAACGAAACGCAAGTATGCTGGCTGCAGCGCCAATTCATCATAGAAATAATGGGTTTGCATCCTCTTAAGGAGAAAAGTAGTTGTTCGCTGGAATTGCTATTAACTTCAATGGTTGTTCCAAATCCCAGCTAGAAATTCACCGTATTCATTCCATAATTTGGCTTTTATTGTTTCCTCGGGGCGCGTGGAGATAATAATAGAGTTTGAATTGCACTGCCAGAAGACTATAATGTATATTCGAAAAATACTTCGAATTCGCGAAAATCGTAATTTCAGAGACAAAGCCATGATTAAATTGATGTTATTTTTCGTCTTCACAAATCTTGACACATACAATGAGCATCTTTCGTTTCGTTTGAGAATGAGAATAATTAAACTGTCAGAAAAAATACTGAATTTCGTATTGTTAAGGCCGATACTTTATGTAAATTAATAAACATATTGAAACAATAGTTGATAAAAACAATCTACGCGTTTGTTAGATAAAATACGCATAACGTACGATTCGGTGAAAGTTCACCTTCTTCAGATGCTGAATGACAAGTGTTTTTTTGCATTCAGAAAAATTAATTTCAGTAAAAATTTTTTCGGTCTTCAAACTCAAATTGCCTGTTATTGCCAAAGAACGACAAATTTTTCGAATTCGGTAACCTCAATCTTCGAAACAGACATCTCAATACCTTGATGTTGCTTTTCCGAACGGATGAATATATATATATATATATATATATATATATATATATATATATATATATATATATATACAGGGTGACCCAGAGCTACGTAATCGGTCCATAACTTTTTTGTCATTGAAGATATCGATATGAAGTTTTCAGAGAAAATATGGTCTGACTAAGTCTATTTTTCAAAATTATTTCGAGGAAAATTGCACTTCCGGTTTTGCCGGAAGTGATATCAACTTTGTTATTTCAAATGGAATACCCTGTATATTTTTTGATTTTCGAATTTCTTATGTAATTTATAATCAAACTGTCATAACATTCTTCATACTTAAAATGAACAGTTTTCGAGTTATTGATTTTTTTCGTAAAATTTTGACAGTTGCGTCTTCAACAAAAATGGGCTATAACTTCTTTGTTAGTGGGTCCATTGGTATGCGGTTTAGATTTTTGTAACCTTGAAACATTGTTTTATTTATTTCATGTCAAAATTTTCCATATTTCTAACTTATTATTTAATAAAATCTAGGGTGAAGTTGGCAAATTTTAAACGTTAATAACTTTCTTATTTCAAATGGAATGCTATGTATATTTTTGCATTATTAAGTTTGCTATTAAATAACCTTTCGATTTGTATAATCATTCCCTATACCTAAAGTTGATAATAACAAAGATATTTCAAAATGTTATAATAATTTATATATCAATACACTTGAGACATCGACTAGCGAGTTATTTTTGACGTATCCATGGATACCAATTACGAAAATTGTTTAAAATTTAATTGTGTCACCTTTTCTGTTCATTAGGTTTGTAGCACCTGATGCTGATATCCGAAAATATATTGAAAAAAAAGTAATTCTAAGAAGTTAATATTCAATAATTATTGTTGTTTATAAACAACATATGTTTGTAGTAGACTGATGTCAAATTGCAATGTCAAGTTGGACATTATCATTTTGGTCAGGAGGAGTACATTCGCATGATCCAACAGTTACTCCAAATTATACATTTCAATGTTATACAGAAAGAAATCAATGCTTATTAATAAAAGAATCACAAAACGTAGTTGAATCAGAATCAGAATATTTTTGATGATAAATTCTACTAGCTAGCAGAACATTTCAAACCGCTTCTCCAATACAGTAAACCATCATTTCTTGACGCATAAAATCCATTTTGTTAACTGAAAAAATACTAGAAAAAGTGACTCAATTAGATTTTAAATAATTTTCATTATTGGTATCCATGGATACGTCAAAATAACACGCTAGACGATTTCTCAGGTGTATTGATATATATAAATTATTTACAAAATTGTGAAATATCTTTGTTATTTATTAACTTTAAGGTATAAGAAATGGTTATGAACAAATCGAAAGGTATTGAATAGCAAATTTAAAAATGCAAAAATATACATAGCATTTCATTACAAATAAGAAAGTTATTAACGTTTGAAACTGTCCAACTTCGCCCTAGATTTTATCAAGTAATAAGTTAGCAATATAGAAAATTTTGACAAGGAATGAATAAAACACTGCTTCAAGGCTACAAAAATTCAAACCGCATACCAATAGACCTACTAACAAAAGAAGTTATAGCCTATTTTTGTTGAAGACGCAACTGTCAAATTTTACGGAAAAAAATTTATAACTCGAAAACTGTTCATTTTAGGTATAAGAATGAAATGACAATTTTATTATTAAAATTAACATAAGAAATTCGAAAATCCAAAAATATACAGGGTATTCCATTTGAAATAACAAAGTTGATATCAGTTCCGCGCAAAAACCGGAAGTGCAATTTTCTTCAAAATAATTTTGAAAAATAGACTTAGTCCAGACCATATTTGCTCTGAAATTTTTCATATCGATATATTCTTATGACAAAAAAGTTATGGACCGATTGCGTAGCTCTGGGTCACCCTGTATATATATATATATATATATATATATATAAATATATATATATATATATATAAATAAATATATATATATAATAAATATATATATATATATATATAAATATATATATATATATATATATATATATATATATATATAAGAACGACAAATTTTTCGAATTCGTTAACCTCAATCTTCGAAACAGACATCTCAATACCTTGATGTTGTTTTTCCGAACGGATGAATATATATATATATATATATATATATATATATATATATATATATATATATATAAAATCAAATACTAGGAGATATATCTGAAACTAAGCAAACAAACCCCCTAGCGGAGCTGGGTATACGAGTTCACGAGAAACATCGAAATGCCTCCATACATCTTAAGACGGTGTATGTTAGAAAACATGTAAGTTTGTTTTATCACAAATCAATGGAAATGATAGACAGTCTGTTTCGCCTGTATTTGGGGCTCATTAGTATCATCCCATCCATCGAAAGTGATAACCAACCAAATATTTCTAACGGACGGTGTATATTTTTCCTTCCAGTGACTATATGGCATATAAATATGACACAGCGCCACCAGTCGGAAACAAATGAACCACATCTTACAGATAGAAGAAAACATTTCGGTAACATGAACTCGCACGTCCTGACACCCGAAGGTGGTTACTATATTCGCTAAGCAAGAGTAAAGTTGCCACATCAAATCGATGTAATGCAACAATTACACACCGCTAGTAACAGCGCTCCGATTCTATCTTTTACGCAGTAATTGAATAGAAAGCAGAATTCTTCGTGTTTAACCGAAACACGTTCGTGGCAATAAAATCAAGTACTAGTTTTCTTCTATCTGTAAGATGTGGTTCATTTGTTTCCGACTGGTGGCGCTGTGTCATATTTATATGCCATATAGTCACTGGAAGGAAAATATAACGTCGTTAGAAATATTTGGTTGGTTATCACTTTCGATGGATGGATGATACTGATGAGCCCCAATAAGGGCGAAACAGACTGTCTATCATTTCCATTGATTGTGATAAACAACTTAATGTTTCTAACATACACCGTCTAAGATGTATGGAGGCATTTCGATGTTTCGTGAACTCGTATAACCAGCTCCGCTAGGAGGTTTGTTTGATTAGTTTCAGATAAATGTCCTAGTACTTGATTTTATTGCCACGAACGTGTTTCGGTTAAACACGAAGAATTCTGCTTTCTATTCAATTACTGCGTGAAAGATAGAATCGGAGCGCTGTTACTAGCGGTGTGTAATTGTTGCATTACATCGATTTGATGTGGCAAATTTACTCTTGCTTAGCGAATATAGTAACCACCTTCGGGTGTCAGGACGTGCGAGTTCATGTTGCCGAAATGTTTTCTTCTATCTGTAAGATGTGGTTCATTTGTTTCCGACTGGTGGCGCTGTGTCATATTTATATGCCATATAGTCACTGGAAGGAAAATATAACGTCGTTAGAAATATTTGGTTGGTTATCACTTTCGATGGATGGATGATACTGATGAGCCCCAAATAAGGGCGAAACAGACTGTCTATCATTTCCATTGATTGTGATAAACAACTTAATGTTTCTAACATACACCGTCTAAGATGTATGGAGGCATTTCGATGTTTCGTGAACTCGTATAACCAGCTCCGCTAGGAGGTTTGTTTGATTAGTTTCAGATAAATGTCCTAGTACTTGATTTTATTGCCACGAACGTGTTTCGGTTAAACACGAAGAATTCTGCTTTCTATATATATATATATATATATATATATATATATATATATATATATATATATATATATATATATATATATATATATATATATATATATATATAATATATATATATATATATATATATATATATATATATAAGTATATAGAATAAAGTATAAAATTCAAAATAAAACACACTTGGCTTATGTTTCACTATATAAAAATATTTAGACTCTGTATTTAGAAGTAAGTAATAGTCGACATGTTTCGAGTTATAAACTCATTATCAAGACTGACTACAGGAGAGGTGATACCTGAAAATCAATTTGTTCGTTTACAAGGGGTAATTGACTATTATGGGCGCAACTTATTTCGAGAATTTCAAGAAGGTCAAGGCGCTTTCCTTTGTTACCTGAATGTAATAATTGGAATTTGTTGAAATCCAGGAAACGATTAAATTTTATACAATGTTCGGAGAAGCCAGTAGTCGTATTTTTATTTTGTAAAATTGACTTTTTATGTTCTTCAACACGAATGTTTATATTCCTTCCTCTTTGTACAATATAGAAAACAGGACATTCGTCAAAGAATATTTTGTAAACACCTCTGTTTTCTCCGATGTTAGATTTCTTTTTATTATTGACCCAGAATGACTTCAAGATTCTTTTATTTGTACAAATTGTTTTGACGTTATTTTTCGATAGTCTGTTACAAACTTTGCTACCCATATTCGGCACATAATTTATTGGGAAGTATTTTTGTTCTTCATTAATAGTTTGCGTGGGGTATATTGAATGAAACAGATACTTTATTCGTTTTTCCCAATGAGCTTATCATAAGACTTTCATTGAAACCGTTATTAGTGGCTAATAATTCAATTGTATTAACTTCGGTTTGGAAATTTTGGATTTCAACAAAACCCAATTGTTACATTCAGGTAACAAAGGAAAGCGGCTTGACCTTCTTGAAATTCTCGATATAAGTTCCGCCCATAATAGTCAATTACCCCTTGTAAACGAACAAATTGATTTACAGGTATCCTGTAGTCAGTCTTGATAATGAGTTCATAACTCGAAACATGTCGACTATTCGCTACTGCTAAATACAGTATCTAAATATTTTTATATAGTGAAACATAATATATATATATATATATATATATATATATATATAACTTTTTGATAATTATTAGCTATAACAGGTTTGGTGAATCTCAAAAAAACTCGATTTTATTAAGAAGTTGACGTTTCGCCACGACATTCGTGGCTTTTTCAAAATTTTTTTGAGATTCACCAAGCCTGTTATTGCTAATAATTATCAAAAAGTTAAAAATAGTTCACAGGCAACAACGATTCACATAACTATATATGTGTATATATATATATATATATATATATATATATATATATATATATATATATATATATATATTATTTTTGTTATTTTCTTGGAAATAAGGTTCATATAATATTAAAAGTCAACCATTACATGTTTTTTAATAAATTATCCAAACGTTTCGGCACAGGTATTTTGTTAACAAAATACCTGTTTTGCTGACTGTTAGAGGTGTGCTATTTGTGAAAAAAATTTTACTTTGATATCTGACAAACTTTTGCCTTGTTTTAGGGTCCATTGATAAAGGCCAAAACCATGTGCCGAAACGTTTGGATAATTTATTAAAAAACATGTAATGGTTGACTTTTAATATTATATGAACCTTATTTCCAAGAAAATACCAAAAATAATATATACTTTGTGGTTCAAGAAACAAAGCTAACTATATATATATATATATATATATATATATATATATATATATATATATATATATATATATATATATATATATATATATATATATATATATATATATATATATATATATATATATATATATATATATATATATATATATATATATCCGTTTGAATGCTTATTGCAAGTGTCAAGATCTGTGAGGATAAAAAACAAGTTATTGAGATTTTTATTAACCATTGTTTTAATATGTTTATTAATTTACATCAAGTATCGGCCTTATCAATCCAATATTTGGTATTTCTTCTGACAGTTTAATTATTCTCATTCCCAATCGAAATATATAACACACAGGATTCATTTTGTCGGATCCCAGAACTAATATAGAACCGAAGATGCAGAATAATATTGCAGAAAATTACGTAATGATTATATATACTTGAAGATTTGCAGGTAATTTATTAACTGAATATGTACTCATTATAGAACATAGAATCAATTACATTTGACTTCATCTAGCAATGCTCAATTGAATGTCGCCAATTTGAAAATTATTGCGTTATTTACATTCTAGATCTCGTAGTTCTGTAAGCAAAATGCTTTTTATATACATACAAATAATCTTTTCCATTTTTAAATAGGTATAGAGATCATGGAACGAAGAGATGAAGAATTGTGTAAAGGCAAATTATTTCCATGGGAAATCAAAAATTCATAAGCATACCACAAAATGAATATTAGAAACAATAGAGATAGTTCTTTATGTACCGAGTGAGTTATATAAATCCTAACGCCCGGAGGGTAACATTCGGCCCGAGGGCCTTTGGCCTGAGGGATGAATGTTGCCTGATGGGCGTTAGGATCTAGTAACGCACATGGTGCATACAGGATTTTATTTTTCACGAAAAATTTTTTTATTATAATGAAAAATCGATTTTAAAATCCGTTCATGGCTCCTATACTTTCCATTTTCCTTCTCATAGTAGGCATGTCATTTGTTGATATTTTCACGTTTGTGAATATTTTTGTCATCATATTTTTGTGTAGTCTTATAGAAATAATGGAAATGAAAATAAATGTACCCAAGAATATCATAGAAAATGCAGCCAAAACTGCGAATAATTCATTGCCGGAGATATCCAGAGTCGTATACGACTAGGATTATGAAGTATTAAATCAATGAAAGTTGCTTCAGTTGTCCTCGTACAATGAGCGGGCGTTATGATCCATAATACCTGCTCATAACGCCCTAAGGCATAATGAGTGTATTTATAGAAACCGTATCTAAGGTAAAATCAACAAATAATATACAAGTGAAAAATAAAAAATAATAATTGCCAGGTCAGTGACCTGAAAATAGAAGATAGAACCTATTGCTCCAAAAACGATGAAAATTTATTGTTGTAGATTCGGGCGTATGAAGGGTTGGGGTGGAGATGGGTTTTTGCGCGCTCTCAAACAAGCTACAGTAATCGGCCGTAACTCGGCAATAGCCAGTCAGCCGTAGAAAGCTGATTGTTTGTATTTTAACCATCTATTACTTTATATTTATTCAACATTTTATGAAAAAAATCATTTTTCTTCGGAAAATGGGCTGATAATTGAAAAGCGTTTGCAAATCGCCAGCTGTGACCTCGTTGAATTGTAGAAAACTAAAATCGAATTTAGTTACAAACTAATTCTGAAAATATATCACAGTGCTTATATATTATCTGAAATATTAGTCTAATAGGTATTAATAACAGGAGGTTATATTTATGATTCCAAGAACGGTATAACAGGTATTGACTTATTTTCGGTATGTCATAAAATTGAATTTATTAGAATCTATGGGAATTTCAAAACATAATCTTTTTACTCCAAGAGCAAACTGAAATTGGTAATTCCTGTTATTGAACCTGGTATTTGAATCCTCTTGGAATCATAAATACAACCCCCTGTTTTTAGTAGCTATAAGTCTAATATTTCCGATAATATACAAGCACTGTGATATATTTTAAGAATTAGTTTGTAACTAAATTTGACGAAGACACTGTAGTGTCGAAACAATTGTTATTTAATTGTAAATATAGTTTAAATAAACGTGTTCTTATTTCTTAATCTGAATTTCCATTAAGTAAATGCGAACAAAAAGCTCCAAAAGGCTTAAAAATCCCTAATTCACTTCGTTTCATGCCGCAAGTAGTTATCAATCGAAGAAAATTAAACTCTTCTTTTTAAGTTCTATAACATTTTTCGAAAAAGTTTTCACGGAAAAGCAGTCAAGCCGAGCGATTTGTAAACGTTTCTCCACGTATACCTTGAGATCTAGGGTTTTTGCGAAACATGTTTAATGAGTCGTGTGATAAGGTACAGAAATTTTGATTATCTGAGACTAATTTCAGCTTCCTACTACTGAGTGTTGCCTAGTTATAAGCGATTTCCAGAGCGCGTCTCAGCGCATTTTTATTATTATTATTATTATTATTACATATTGATAAGGGCAGAGGGACAGGTCCCTATTATGCCCAAAAATAGAGAAATTACAGAATAATTGACCTACTAAATATCTCTACAACAGACCAAAATGAAAAGAAAATATAATATTATAAAATGAGTAAATTAAATACACCATATTATCTACCAGCCGATAGAAACATTTTTGCACGTCCAGTTGCTTTTAATGTGTTTGTAGATGAAGCAGATACAATGGTTGCGTTGAGATTATTCTAGCTGTCGAAAATCCTATTTGGGTAGGAAAGATCTGTCTGCGAACCTGAGTTAGAAAAGTCTTTGTTTTTTGAGCTTGAAACTGATGACCTCTGAAGACGTTGCGCGATTATAACGGGTAATACATCATGTCCGAGATTTCCAAAACTTGATTTTATATTTTAAAATGTGATTAATCAGTCACCACGGTGGCGGCGAAGTTTGAAGGAGGTTAAATTGAGCCATAGAAAGTCTTTCTTCGTAAGAGGGTCTTCTCAGTCCAAAGGCGATACGAGTAGCCCTTCTCTGGACGTTTGTTTTCCAGAAGAGCCCTATCGCGAGCCAAGTCGGGGTACCACGCGTGGACCAGCGTAACTCGAGAAATTGGTCTCACATAAGTAGTGTAGAGTCTACAGAACGACCGAAAAGGAGATTCGCGAGAAGACACTTCCGAATAATATATAACTTCGAGTTCGCACGCTTACAGATCGAAGTAATATGATCGGACCAAGTTAAGGTTATGTTTACGATCATCCGAGGTCGTTGAAGGAAAACACCCGAAAGTAATGGTTGACCATCACAAGGTACGGTGCGAGTGGGTTGTTCTTTCCTATTCAGAGCACGACACACTTTTCTGAATTTAATGGAAGTAACCATTGAGAGCACCAGGCAGAAAGAGAGTCCAAGTCCTCCTGAAGCGTTAACTGGTTTGTGAGAGGATTGGCGTAAATTTTTGCGTCATCGGAGTACAAGGATATTTTGCTTGAAATAAAATAAGGAATATCACTGGTGTAGACCGCAAATAGTAACGGTCCCAGGACAGATCCCTGTGGCACTCCACTTTCCACTATCCTTTCCCGTGAAAAAGCGTCACCTACTCTCACTTTATATAGTCTACATGTTAGGAAAACGTCAATCCAACGATGCAAGGAGCCACGAATGCCGAAATGGTCCAGTTTGTGCAAAAGTCTTCGCTTGGGAACTCGGTCGAAAGATTTTGAGAAGTCCAGATAAACAACGTCAATGGGCTGCAGGCTGTTTAGAGATGATGTCCAATCATTAACGCAGTGTAGGAGATTGGTTAAAGTTGAGCGGCGAGAGATAAATCCATGCTGCTTTGTTGGAATAACTTGTTCTTGTAGAAGAAATTTGGTCATCTCATCTGAGATAATGGCTTCCATAACCTTACTAACCACTGGTAGCAGGCTAATTGGACGGTAGTTGTTAGAATCGAGCTTATTACCGTTTTTAAAGATAGGGGTGACTGATGCCAATTTCCAGTCAGGAGCTATTGAGTTCTGGGTAAATGAGGACTGCATGACCAACGACAAAGGTGTTGCAAGTGAGCCAGCGCAGACCTTCAGCAGTCGCGTCGCTAAGCCATCCAAAGGGGGTGAAGCATCACTGCGAAGTTTCATCAAATGCTGTTTAATTCGATCCACAGTAAATACCACCTGTTGTAAAGATGTGTTGAGACGGTGACATTCAATAAGTAGTAAGTTGTCATCGACAGGTTCCCTAGTAAAAACTTGTGAAAATGCCAAAGAGAGCACCTCAGCAGACTCCTCGTCGGTAGAGCATAGAGTTTGGTCGGGTTTTCGAAGCAAAGGTATCGACACTTAAGACAATGAAGATCTTATATATTTATAAACTTTTTTAATACTGTCACCAGCAACAATTCTCTCCTCAAAGTTCTGCCTTATATTCTTAAGAGACAGTAGTAAGTTATTGGAAAAACTGCGATGAAGCTGAAAGTCGGTTTGAAGCCCTGTGTATCTGTATTTTCGCCAAAGGCGTCGTTTATGTTTAATTTGTTGTAACATTGTATGACTTATCCAGGGTTTAAGGTTGTTTTTATAACTTTCACGAAAAAATGTGTTTTTAGTGACTTTAGTAAGAATAAGATCGCGCAATTCGCTCCACATCGATGAGGGATCATTCAGATTCGTAAAAAATGTGTCCCAATGGATTTGAGATAATTCAGCATCAACTTTAGAATAGTCGGTTACAGCATATGTCACCACGTTTTTTTTGCTGGGGAGTAGTTGGCTAAATTGAATATGGGCTGTTATAACCGCGTGATCCGATTTACCGATCGAGGAGCCGAGCTCCAGAGATGAAATCAGCTGATCGTCGTTAGTGAGTAAAAGAGTAAAAGAAGTAGAAGGTTGGTTGTTAATTCTAAATCTTGTAGGTTCTGTGATGAGCTGGGTGAGATTCGAATTTACCACAAGATTTTTAAACAAACTGTGAGAGTTTACAGCGTCAGATACCGAAGTTATAGGCCAGGAAATTTCTGGAAAATTGAAGTCGCCTGCAATAATAAGATTATCAAGAGATGACAGTTCCTCGAATTTTTCAAAGAGAATGTTATCCTGGGCAAATTATGTGTTAGGAGGACGATATGTGCATATAAGATTGAGAGAAAATTGATTTCTACTTACAGATAAGTGGATAATGTCTATTGCAGGTATGTCTAGTGACTTGATGTTGACATTAAACGTTGCAGTTTTACCACCCCCTCCCCTGACTACTCCACATTTCCGACTGGCATCATGCATTTTCCTACAGTTTCTGGGCAAAAATCAGAACGAAAACACAGTTAAGGAAATTTTGCATTCCCAGCTGCTATGAAATCCTGGCCTAAATAATGAATCCACATGGATATTATCAATATATATAATGAATCATATACCCTAAAATTTCCCATGAACTTCCAGAGCACTAATTGGATTTTAACTGCAGCTGACGATTGAAAACACACGACGCATATGATAGAGGAGCATATTTTCAACCAGCGCAGCGCCTTTTTTTTTTCTCCGATCGGACATATCTGATTCAGAACTGAATGCAAAATGGAACATCCCGTTTTAAAGTGAAACTCTACCGATTGTACCGTGAAAGCTCCCGCGGGATCACTCTTGCGATAACGGCATGTTGGATTAACTTAATTTCGAATATGGTGCCATAACAGTCTTTCCAGTTTCCACGACTGGTATATCTCATACATTATAAATATTGAGAACGCGCCTTTTTCCGTAGAGTATCGATTTAAGAATGTTGAATGGGAAAGCTATAATCTTTTCCAATATTATTATTTATATTATATTAAGTGTTTATCTTTTTCAATTTGAAAGGAGGCCAAACATTTGCTCATATTTCGATTGATACCGTTCATCAGATGAAAGTAGATAGAGAACTTATTGAATGAGGTTCGATAATAAAACAAGAATTTGAATGCTCTAAAGCAGCGTTCTGAAACCTTATAGGATTCGTAAGCCAAATTTTCAATCATAATTTTATCGCAACGTCCGCTACAATGAATTCTAGGTATACCATAATAACGTATTTTGAGTTTTTCGACCCTAAACCTACACTTCAACCTTAATTTTATACATTAGGCAACACTTTTTAAATGATATTGGATATGTTCGTGTCCCCGCTTTAGTGTGCTCGCCCCTCCTAGTTTGAAAATAAATGCTCTAAGGGTGGAACTGCTGAATATACTATGTACTATGAAAGAGTACGCAATACTGGAAAAATCTTTATCAATTATCTTTACCTGAAATGTACCCTAAGAAGCACAATTTAACTCCCTGGCTCCTGCAATTACACGACTGTCTACCAAAGTCAGAAAAATACAATGAACACGATACAAACCAAACCACTATAAAAATAAAACTGATGCTAATATTATAATTTTCTTCCAATCGTCGCTCCTTATTGATGCTTCAAAAGATCACAAATTTCGCAAATTATTCACACATTGCCAGCTACTCCAAATATTCTTTCGGCCGAAATATTTGCAATCAAAAGGACCTACAAATACCTATATTAATCAACTCGAGTCACACATACAACAGGTACATCATATTTACTGATCCCCTTTACTTCATTCATGCAATAAGACAACTCTATATCATACATGCAGTAGCTTGAAACATAATGAACATCGTTAACGAACTCAACAAAGAAACAACCATAATATATATGGAAATTGAAGGTTATGCATACGTTGATATATGAGCTCGATCAACAATTAGTAACGTGAGATATAAAAATGTGCAAGAAACAACATCCACAAAATTTCCGGAAATACCGCGTTAAGGGTGAAACAAGTAAATGATTCTTCTTCTGCATTCTAAGTCGGAAAACGGACGACGCAGAGATAAATCACTTAGGAGAGACAGTTACAAAGTAACAATAAGGTGTGGGACATCAGTGAGTGAAAAGTAGGTAATAGAGAAAAACCGAAATTAATACGGTTGAAAAATAAAGAAATGGATCAGCTATAGCGAGGAGAGTGAATCTATACCAGATTGTAAGCAGGGTTGCCGGGTCCAATCAGAAGCTTAAAACCCAACAAGATGAGTAACATGGGGAAGAAAACATGTTCTAGCTGATACAAGTAGACTAGACATGAGATAACTTGCTGATAAAATAGATACAATAGTAGCAACAAGTACACAAAAACGGAGAGAAAATCTAAAACTTAAAGAATTAGTGACTAAGCAGTAGAGAAAATCAATAACCTAAAGAGAGAGAGCTCAGGAAAAGACATATAGCAATAAAAGGGTTACTAGAAATAGAAAAGGAAAATGATAATGGAACAGAAAGAAGAACCGTCTCAGTAATAAAAACCGAGAGAGTTAAAATTGAACGAGATGATATGGATGAGGCAAGGAGAATGGGTTTATGAAAGAAAGGAAATAAAATACCGATAATTGTAAAACTGGCTAGAAAAAAATATGAAAACTACTGAAAATTTAGGAGGCACAGATATATGGATCAACCCCAAGGACATTCATAGGCAAAATTAATTAAGCAAGAAGTAAAGGAAACAGAGTTCAATACAATTGAAAGATAATAAACTTATAATAGACAATGAGGTGTCCAGAGCACGGAGGGACTTAACACTGTTAAGAAGAGAAATATGAGGAAATAGACGGCAAACGGAAACGAACGATGAAATAGAGATCACCAAAACTAACTAAGTTGAAGGTGCAAGCAAGAAAAACAACAAAACATAATACAAAACTCCAATAGGACGAAAAAAAAACCAAAGAACATGTGAATGAAGAGGAAATAACAAGGTTACAGAAAAGCGAGAAACGAATATGAAACATACATTGAACACAGAAAAACTAAAAAGAGGAAAGTATAATGAAATTCTGAACTTGCTCGGAAAGGCAAGGAATCGCAAGATAAGAAGAAACGCAAGAAGTTTATGAAGAGATGATTCAAGTGAAGTGGCTAACAGTTTGACCTTACACCTTATGACTTTGATTATATATATATATATATATATATATATATATATATATATATATATATATATATATATATATATATATATATATATATATATATATATATATATATATATATATATATATATATATATATATATTCCTCCGATGTTCGAGTAAATGGAAGTGAGCCATTAATAACAGGTAATCCATTAACCTCACTTATCTTTTCCACTGCATCAATTAGGTGTAAGGAGTGCATATGTGTAGAGCTTCGAGCATGAAATCAGTAAACTATTGCTGGACGAACTTAAGACGTATAAAGCAGCAATAGCTGCTTTGGTGTAAACATATTTGTAGCACTAATTAGATTATGAGCTCATGTGCAGCCGACTCAACAATGCTTGAGACGTGTTTACGCCAGGCTAAGTTGAGGTTATATATAAATAAAAACATTGGTTTGGATTTACTAAGTGACACGTAAAATATTAATCTTTTCTGTAACTAATATCGAAGCTCCGTTTATTTATTTTTTTTTAACTCGAGGGACCTACAGTTTAACGCCGGTTCCGAACGGCCAATGGGCTTGTGAACGATGCACATTACCCAAAAATTTATCTTATATATAAAACCACTAAATTCTGGACATACACAACACCCAAGAGCAAGGTGGGACTCGAACCCACAATCCTCGGTTTACAAACGGTATAAGGCGGTTCACCTTACCGCTGGTCTACCGAGGCCTCATAGAAGCTCCGTTTATGTTTTCATACGAAACATTTGCCCGATTATATTTATTTAGAACTAATCGCAATGACAATTCTTTTTTGCCGACCATTAAATATCCCTTATCATGTGTTCCGAGGCCACTAATTCTACTTTGTGCGGAGATAAGTGAAATTCAGAAGGATGATCTTGAAGTTTATCTTTCAGAAAAGACAATATATTGAAACAAACAGATAACATAGATTTTAGATTCAAGAATTCAGAAATCGTTTTCAAGAGAATCAGTTCAGTGTTAGAGACCCTACTACACCAAGTTATGGTAGCACGAATACTCCAAGCAGTTACATTTGTGTATGTACATATATTACTTCATGAATTTGTTGTAAGGAGTAATAACCTCCAGCTGATTCTCCATATTGTACAAATACATTACGCCGGGAAGCAGAAACAAATTTGATTCCCACAAACCAACACCGCACATATATCATTTTCTCAGAACTGTATATGGTATTCATCTATGTGGAAAGGGGGTCAACTGCTGCACCAGGAGTGGATGTAAACGGCGAATAGCATCCCACGCGCAGGAGATTCATTAAAATAAATATATAACAACAATGTTATATATTTAATCGTTTACAGATTTTTTTCGTCAACTTCACGTATGAAACGAATCAAGATAACTTTTCAGTCATATTTTGCTCGAAATTAAAAGACTATTGCACTATATTAAAATTATTTTTTAAGTAGCTCTTATACCTCCTGGAGCTCGATTTTCGATATTTCCCATGTGTTTTCTTCCGAACATTCTGGCATCTTCAGCAATTCCCATCAGATCAAACTTTGGGTCAAGCAGTGACGAAACTGCAAAAGTTATGCATTCGAGACTACGGAAGTTATAATCTAAGTAGCATTAGTTTCGTGATTTTATAATCGACAAGAAGATATCCAATAAACTCAAATGGGGTTATTTAATGAAAGCTTTTAATTAAGAGCTGATACCTTTGATAAAACAAAATTGATACGATAAATAGTAGTTGGTAAACTATAAATTCATTTGGGTCGACTTTTTCTAAAACTTTGAATGTAACTGAAATTCAATCTAAAAGGAAGTTGCTTAAAATCCTTCCTCATAATTTCAAGTTGAAGTAATTTTTCAGAGATAATAGTTTTTGTTGTATAAAACAGATTTTGATCATCACGATCAGATAATTTTCTAGAGAAGCTAGCTATATTCTTTTAAAGCAGTCAGCTGGATGAGGGTTTGATTGTTGTCGTGTTGTTTTTTGACCTGACTAAGGCGTTTGATCTTATGTGCCCAAATGTTGCTCTGGATAAGTTTCATAATCTTGGCTTGCGAGGTGTTTGCTATGATTGGCTGAAGTCTTACTTAGAGGGTAGAAATGTTAGAGTACGGATGGGAGACTGTGTGTCTGGGGAATGCAAGACTATATTAGGTGTTCCACAGGGGTCGATCCTAGGACCGTTGTTGTTCATGAACGACTTACCTCAACATATTAAGGAGGGCGATGTTTTTATGTATGCGCACTAGCACTATGGCGCACTAGCGCCATCTTCCAAAAATCAAGTTAACCTCAATCAACCATACCGGTTGAAATAAAGTAACAAAGTAAATTTAATTTCATCAATTGACTTTCAAAATTGTATATGATTTTGCAGAAATTCCCATACATATAATGATGCAAGATACATGAATTGATTTTAAAAAGTACTTTCCAAATTCTATAACGTTGAAATAATCAGCAACAAACCAAAATATTATGATATTTTACAGGTATTGTATTCAACAGGAGGTCCTTCGAATTTCCTTCATCGGTGCCACATATATTAAGCATTTTAGGTAGTCAATTTTCAAAGGAAACGGTAAAGTATATTAGCTCCACTATAATAGCGATCAAGTCTGACTGAGAATTGGGGCATATATCCGTTTTTTTTTTCTTCAGATGTGATGATTTATCAAGATTCTATCGATCTGATGGCCGAACTGCCACACGCGTCTCCTGGCATTCAAAAGAATCTGGGTTCGCACCCCGTAGTCTGCCATGAATTTTTCTCAGAGCGTGAGTAAGTCAATGCTTGTAGACTCATAAAGGCGAATGCTGACCCAATATTTATCTTCTGAATACCAATTCACTTCCTATCTACCATAAATCATACGGTGTCATACATCCCTAATGTACTTGTACGTATGAATGTATATTATGATATAACTGAAAGAGCTCCTCCTCATATCTCAAAGCAGCACGCCTCTCTTGCACCCATTTGACGGAGGAATAAAACACATGCCATTTTTTGTCAAGAATATTGATTCTGATGTTTGCCAAAATAGCAAGAGCTAGTGTGTTTTCATATTTCGCATAGGGTCGAATTGATGAAATTTGATTACTGAATATTACTGCCTGTAAAACTTCAGTGATGTATGACTGATTTGTTGATTTCAATTACTTCGAACGAACACATATGAAAGTGAAAATGATAACTCATAAATCATATATTTCAAAAATTAGTATACATTGGTGGTAATTCAAACGTCATCGAATTTTGACTGATGTAGTCGGAACCGATGCGATGGACTGATGACATTAAACTAACAGAGGGCCTGGCGTGGCTGAGAGGAGCACAAGATAAAAATAAATGGTTACATATGAAGGAAGCTTATAGAATGAACAAAGCTAAAAAAAAAAGACCTAAAAGATAAAAATATTTTTTCATCAATTTGTGATTAAAATAATTTTAGAAATTGCCTTCGTATTGTAGAATATTTAAGGTAAATGGAAGTCCACAAATCAGGGGTTCAATGTACCTTATCTACTAATTGAAGAATGAATAGTTATTTATGTACCAAGTGCGTTATATAGATCCTAACACCCGTGGTGCATACAAGATTTTATTTTTCACGAAAAAATTATTTTATTATAATGAAAAATCGATTTTAAAATCGGTTCATTGCTCCTATACTTTCCATTTTCATTTTCATAGTAGGCATGTCATTTGTTGATATTTTGACGTTTGTAAATCATCATATTTAGTGAATGTCATTGCTGCTTTCTTTGTGTAGTCTTATAGAAATAATGGAAATGAAAATGAATTTACGTCACTTACAGAGTCGTTCGTATACGACAAGGATTATGAAGTATTTATTCAATGGAAGTTGCTTTCATTTGTCCTCTTAAAATGAGCGGGCGTTATAATCCATAATGCCCGCTCATAACGCCCTAGGGCATAATGAGTGTATTTATAGCAACCGTATCTTAGGTAAAATCAACAAATAATATACAAGTGAAAAATAATAGTATATTATTCAACGAGCCCAAAATGATTGCTATTTTTCACGAGGGTGAAGTTTGCGACACGAGCTGCAAGCGAGTGTCGCAATTCACCCGAGTGAAAAATTGTAATTTTGTGCGAGTAGAATACTATACTTTGTCCACGACTTCCTCGAAAAAATTAGTAATAATCTGCATTTTCAACAATAAAAATAGTTATCAAAAGCGTTAACATAACATTTTCTGTGTTCACTGAAAACTGCATACTCACGTAAACGTCAACTATTTCACTTGACATCGATTCGATTCCTTTCTTTCACTCTGATAAAAATGAAATAGATAATTTATTAGAGTAAATATTCAATAAGTTGGGCATTATATTAAATATTAGTTTGATAATTTGCTTAAAAGTTATCTTAGTTACATAAAACCTAAAAATCAAAAACAACAATACTATCCTAACAAGGTGAATGATAGTCTCAAGTTTGGACATACGTCTTGAGTGTGACGTCATGCAGTGTATAATAAACCATTATACACACTAGTGAATAATAGGTATAATTATACTTCAGGAAGCACACGTATAATGAATGATTTATAGTACAGTCGTGGACAAAATTCATTATTGTCTGCACACGTCATGTGTATTTTAACTAAATGTAACTGTGAAGATTCAAGAATTTGAAGAATTTAAGTGGCCCAATAACGATCTTCTATTTTGAAACTTCTCAACATTCATTGAAAATATGAAATTTAATTCAAAGTTTACATTTATCCACTTTCGGATCCTTAACCATTTACATCATCCCGGCTCTCATAACAAGTGTATTCAAATTTTTTGGTGTAAAGCCCATATTAGGAAACCGCTGAATGAACCTAGAATGGTAAAAGAGAAAGCTTTTTTCGTTCCTAAACTTCAACAAAGATTAATATATTTAGACCTTAATATATTTCCTTATCTTAAGAGGGAACTCCGGCAACAGTGGGTTAATAATCATAAATCTTTAGAGACCAGTTATTTTTACAAGAACATAGAAGAGATCAAAACTAAGCAGATAGCAGTGTTGCTCGGGTCACTCCGAGTCATCAGGTTCCATGAACTATAGAGGCCGCTTGCAGCTCATCTCTTTCGTTGAGGGACGCTGTAAGGGCAGAATGAAGAACTACTCTAAGGAATGTGTGACATGTTTTTTATTGGGTAACCAGCAACATCCGGAGTTTCACACATTCCTGAGAATGCGTGCGGGATACTCTCAGGGTAGTCTATAAAAGATTTTTCCACTCCCATTTTATTAACTTAACAATGTCTTAATAATTTTCTTTATCTACTCCTATTGAATAATATATTCATTATTCAACTGCGTTCTAGCAATTAATAGTATCTATTACCAAACAGCGTGAGTAATAATAACTCACTGCTAAAACTCACTATATAGTCTACTAAGTTCCCAAGTAAGATCGACTGTCACTCATCTGCTAATGTCACTTGAATAATTCAGACGTTTTCAAATTAAGTTAATACTACCTTATTATTGTGAATTTGTATTTGTATCTTAGTATTTATTGTTATTGTCGTAGATAAAGTATAGTATTCAACTTGCGGTAATGGTCATAACTCACTTGATGAATTACAGGACTCGCTTGCAGCTCGTGCTGCAAACTTCATCTGCGTGAGTTATGACCTACATTACCGCTCGTTGAATAATATACTATTATTGTGCACAAATATGAGTATCGCTTGATATAAATACCTATTCATGCATCAACTGTTGCCGGTATACCCTAATATATGCGACGATATACTAATAATCTCAAAGTAGAAGGTGAGCATAGTACGCTGCGCGAAGAAACGTAACATTTCACTTATAGTTAAAGCTCGATTTCATTCCTCATGAAATTTTCATACCGCGGGAAATGAAAATCGTTTCTTAAGGAGAAAACTCCAAAATCTACTCAAAAGTTGGATATTTCGACAACAATAGACATCATGCAAACCTTCGAAACTCGATATTCGGCAGGAACGCCTATCGAAAACCACAAATGAAAAAATATGCCGCAAATTGAAAAATAAAATTACTCTTATCGGATTAGACAGAGAATTAACAATCAATTGGGGGCTAAGAAGAAGTTATGGTTTGTCGGAATTGCCGTGAAAAGCTCCGCTCAGGACGGGAAATTAGTATTTACGCCGCTTGCTCGACATGATTAGATTTCCCAGAATCTTCACGGTCGTCAGAGTTCTGAGGAAGAACGCCATTGAACGAGAACAGTCTAAGAAATTTCAACATTTGGTATTCGGAGAACTTGATGAATAATACGAAGAAGTGAGAATGAAGGCTCAAACAGGGTGTCCTTGCAGATAACTTACAACCCTTAATTAAGCAGATTTTCATATTCATTCGTTCGGTCGAAGATATACTGCTAGGTCACAAAGATTTACATGAAAAAATTGCTAACGATTTTTCAAGTTTCACCAAATACTTATCTACTATTAATCGAGAAACACCAAAATATTCAATATTGTCTAAATACATTAATAAATGCTTTTCTCTCACTCTATTGTAAAACTTCGTGAACCTGGTTATCTTACCAGGCCAGTTGTTTCATATGCTACTGTTCCAGCATATAACCTTTCTTAGTTTAAATCAGAATTATGAAAAGTTACTCTAAATTTCAACCATAACTCAATAAAAACTTTTCTCTAAATGGACCAGAAGATTAAAAATATTGTTTCACCTCATAACGCCAAACTTTTTTCATTGGATATCACTTATTTGTTTTTCATAATTCAACTGAATTTTACAAAAGCACTCACAGAATTAACTTATGTTAGTATTTCAATGGCTTCGTAGTTCAATGGTCAGTGCGTTGGCTACTGAACAGAAGGTCGGTGGATCGAATCCCGGCCGAACCAACGAATTTATGCGGAGCCACCTCTCGGAAGGCAATGGACAACCACCGAGTAGTATTCTGCCTAGTAAAGCTTCTCTGTATATTCGTTCGGAACCGTCGTAAAACTGTAGGTCCCTTCTATTCGTGTATCACTGTATCACGCACAGCACGAATAGTTGTAGAGAGGTCGCGTACGTCCAAAACCGGGGACGGCACTGGAAGAAGAGGAAGTATTTAAATGCAGTTCGAAATTATTTCCTTCATAAAGGTTTGTTTGATTTACAACTCAATTGGTAACTCAATAAGAATTTCATCAGCCGAAATATTTGTCAATAATATAGAAAAAACCGATGGGCTATCATTTATTGGTATAGAATCATATGTATGTTTTACAGGAATTCATAGACAATTTAATATTTTCATAGATTTTATATGATCCACTCACAACTTCTCATTATCAAATTCACAACAGAATGAATTTATTAATTTTCTAGATCTACCTATAAATAGAATCAGCAATAAATTGAAATTTTTCATAATTCGTCACACACAGATACTATAATACACAATAACTCAGTTCATCCTTTCCAGCATAAAATGCCAGCATTTTGGTGTCCATAGACCTTGAATTCAACACTTCCTCATACAAAAGTAGGAAATAATAGCAAGATGGCACTTCATTTAAACCCAAGAACCATCGGCAGATTTTTCCATCTGATTTGATCTTATAATGCATCGCAAAATCTCCTGTTGATAGCTACTTTTATTCATTGACAACAATATCGGAGTCTATGAAGACCGTAGCGCAATTACTGAATAACTGCAATAACCACGTCAAGGTGTGTACATATGTTCAAGTTGTTAACAACTTATATTCAGTAACCGCTTTACTGAGGTCCACTTAGATAGCTGCGTCATCTCTTAATAACTGCAGCAAAAATTACCCACATCAAGGATAGGAAATTAAGAACTTTTGGTGCATTTAAACCTATATATCCAAGAAGAAATCTGTTCGCTACTTATACTCAATTACAGCTGTACAATGATATATGAAGAACTCACATCGAGTATTGGAATAAATAATCCTCAGTGCAAGCCAAACCTTCATCTCTAAGAAGAAATTTGTTTATTTACACATATCTTCAATGACAGATATAAGTACTGCTGTATGAGGGTCGTAACGCCATCACTGAATGTCCGCAGGAAACATCATCTACCACAATGATTGGAAATGAAAAACTATCGGTGCAAGCCAAACCTTTATCTTTTTTTGGATTGATTGGGCCGATACATGGTGTAAATTAGTAAACATATCAAAACAAAGGTTAATAATAACAATTTATACATTTATTAAAAGAAATAACGCATGACGTACGTTTCGGTGGAACTTCACCTTCTGCAGATGCTAATGGCAAACTTACTATTTTTCTCTGTTATATCGAAAACAAGAAATAGAGTAAATAATTATTAAAATAGGAAAAACCAATTCTGATCTGCTAGTCAGGTAGTTCGGTAAATTTGAAAAGATTGAGAAGGGGTACAACTACTACTGTGATTGAATAAGTGTAAATATTGTACAATAAAGTAGTGATAGAAAACTTCAGTGCATCCATAATTACCACCCACCAGAATACAGTCCACAACCCACGCACGGATTTACAATTACTCGTCCCAGGGTAATTAACCACACTACATTAGGGGAAACCACATCAGTACCCCAAACAAGGGGCTTGAAATATGATCTATTTTGCTATTCAATAGGAGACCAGTATGCTTGTATTTATTTATCTGTAATGATTCTCAAAAATTAAGTTTAATTCCCTTACTTTCAGCATTTAATATTTTAATATTATTGTGTGATTTTCTTGAATTAAATGGTTTGCATAATGTGAATCCGACATTTGATTAACAAAGCTACGTTTGTGTTCTGAAATTCTAGTTTGAAACCTTCTGAAAGTTCTACCAATGTAAAACTTATCACAATCACCACAAGTAATTTTATAAACTCCTGATTTATTATCTTTATGAACTTTGGATTTATTATTTTTTATATGATTTCTTAAATTATTACCGGTACGATTAGCAATGTTAATGTTGTGCTTAGATAAGAGAGATTTAAGTTTTATACTTGAATTTCCGATGAAAGTGAGGCTGTTACATTTGATATCATTTTTATTAAGGGGGTACACCTGACTAATCGTATTTTTGAACAACTTTTTATTTATCATATTGTCTTCCTATTCTAATAATTATTTGTAACCATCCTCTAGTTACTCCTTCTACACAATGTGTCAGCTCTAAGTATTTATTTTTTTCGATATAACAGGGAAACATAGTTAGTTTGTCATTAGCATCTGAAGAAGGTGAAGTTCAACCGAAACGTGCGTCATGCGTTATTTCTTTTAATAAATGTGTAAATTGTTATTATTAACCATTGTTTTGATATAAACTTTATCTAAAAAAATAAGTCTGTTTGAGGAAACTCAATGGTTGGATATAAAGATCTTTCGATGCAAGCCAAATCTATACGTCCACGAAGAAACCTACTACTGTGACGTATGTCAAGATGCACTAACATAGTCATGGTTTTGATCGCAACCACAAATACACCTCATATTTTCATAGCCATCTTGGATTTGAAAAGAGAAAGTTCTTCCCACATCAAATGTCTATGCGAATAGAATTCATGCAAGAAAACATCTTTTATATTTAAGAAATCTCTTAATTATATCCTGGGAGTCTCAAAACTTGTATTATCAAAATAACTGATTACGATGATTCATCATTCATCATCATCATACAGCCATATACGTCCACTGTTGGACATAGGCCTCCCGTAAATTTTTCCATCTATCTTGTGCAGTGTTTATCCAGTTTGTTTGGATTCTCCTTATGTCGTCTGACCAACATATAATTTCCCATTTTTTTGGACCTGTTCGAATAATACTCATATTATACCTACCTATTATAAGTTATATATATATATATATATATATATATATATATATATATATATATTAAAAATTAAATAATAAGAAAACAACTTGTCTAAAAACCACAAAATGAAAATAACTTTTTATTCGACTAGTTTCGCCTGTTACAGCATTATCAAGACTGAATACATAATTGCAAAGACATCGCTTGAAAATATACCTAAGTATTTCGGTTCGGTACCTGGGGGTGGTAAAATGTAATCGATGGGTCCAAGCTATCAGAGAATTAACAGTGGGGAGTGGTTTAAGTCTAACTGGTTATTAAGAAGAATGTAATTATGGGATTTTTGGATCTTGTTTATTTCCATGGCTTCCAGGAGGTTCATTATCATACCTTTATCACAGTAATGAAAAATTTTTGGTTTGAAAGAGGATGAGATGTTATGTTTTTTTGACTCTAGATGTTCCCTAAATGCTGATTGTCCGTTTTGTAGATGTTCTCTTAGCCTGGTTTCAAAATATCTCCCGGTCTGACCTATATATGTTGAATTACGTTACATGATTTTTAATAACAAAATGTCAAAAGTCGATCCAATGAAGAGAACAGGAATTTATAGAATGGACTGTGAAGAATGTAATTCAACATATATAGGTCAGACCGGGAGATGTTTTGAAGCCAGGCTAAGAGAACATCTAAAAAACGGACAATCAGCATTTAGGGAACATCTAGAGTCAAAAAAACATAACATCTCATCCTCTTTTAAACCAAAAATTCTTCATTACTGTGATAAAGGTATGATGATGAACTTCCTGGAAGCCATGGAAATAAACAAGATCCAAAAATCCCATAATTACATTCTTCTTAATGACCAGTTAGACTTAAACCACTCCCCACTGTTAAATCTCTGATAGCTTGGACCCATCGATTACATTTTACCACCCCCAGGTACCGAACCGAAATACTTAGGTATATTTTCAAGCGATGTCTTTGCAATTATGTATTCAGTCTTGATAATGCTGTAACAGGCGAAACTAGTCGAATAAAAAGTTATTTTCATTTTGTGGTTTTTAGACAAGTTGTTTTCTTATTATTTAATTTTTAATATAAATATGAACTACCACAGAGTTGATTCATCGTCCATCGAATTTATTATATATATATATATATATATATATATATATATATATATATATATATATATATATATATATATATATATATATATATATATATATTTATATATATATATATATATATATATATATATATATATTATACATTTCCATTCTAGAACATTCGGAATGTTCCATTGATTTCGTATATATATATATATATATATATATATATATATATATATATATATATATATATATATATATATATATATATATATATACGAAATCAATGGAACATTCCGAATGCTCTAGAATGGAAATGACGTTCAATCGATTTGTTTCGAACCACATACAATTCTAGTATTCAGTTCAAATTTTCGAACATTTATATGATTCCATTACATTATTTCTGGACACAGAATGTGCTCGATGCTGGTGATAACCATAATGTTCCGTTCTGAAACAGCGGAGTCGCAACTCATAAAAAGCAATGTCTGGCGCTTTGTTTTCTCAAGCGAGTCAATGATCGTGTTAACAGTGATTAATTGCGCTTCGTCCGATCTTGACATAGCGACGAAACAGATTACAAGAACTGTCGATAAAAATTACGCCATCTTGATACATAAGATTAAAACAACCGAATAACGTATAGAATGGGTGAAGGGTACGTTTTTCATTCCTTTCTCAAGTACGTGTGAGGAAGGCGGGTTGCTGGAGTTATGAAGAACTCCTTCAGCCTAATAATACGATAAACTTTTATGTATGAGTGCATTGAGTAGTCTACTCAAAAAAATATTTTTTGTTCAAGTTTCTCAGAAGTTTCGGAAAAATTTGAGGAATGTTTCATTCGATTTGGAATGGCATGTAGATGATTCTTGAAATGAAGTTAAAGAGGAGGAAATTTCCTGAGATAAAGTCCCCTCAATTGGAAGTGTAGGACTAATATTTATAATTTTAAAATACGGCCGAAAACGAATACTACATCTTGAGCAAGTCACACTTTGTCAATAAAAATTATTTACTGGATAGGTGAATGAACAATAAAGCATCGGCAAAAAAATTTTATAGCCATTTTTTGCTTCTCGAAAGTCTTCAAAATAGATCCCCATTGAAAAAACTTTGAAATTTTCATTTTTCTGTTTTTTATCATCAATTTACATAGTTCATTAAAGTTTGAAAATTTTTGGAATTCTCTAATAAATAACTCATTTCTTCATAACAATATTTTAAACAATAGAAATTTGAAAAATTATTTCCATTCAGCTTTCGATAATAACAAACGAATTTTTTTGCGACTACGTTCCTAAATTGTTAATAAGAAACTAAAAATCAAAAAATTTACATTTTTTTTCAACAGTAATCTATTTTAAAGTCTTTGAAAAATTAGCTGTAGAGACGGAAAAAATCTCTGATTTATATTTTAACAATTACCACACTTGCAATGTTCATGTTCAAGCAGCAAAAATTTATATATTAACTATTGCATAACTAATTTGAAAATCGCGACAAAATTTTTCTACAGATTCTTATTCATTCTCATATCCAGTAAGTATCTCAATTTTTAGAATTTTTGACTTTTCATATTTAATATAGTTAAATAACTATATAAACTCAATATGAAACTGACCTTCAACAGAACAATGAAATTCAAATCCAAACTGCATACAAAGATCACTGAAATATATTATCGGAGTTATTGAACGTAAAATGCAAAAAATTAAATCTCGCATTTATACCACGAATTCTATCGATATCGTCCGGAGTTCATTTTGTATTCCATCTAATTGCCATTTAGCATGATAAAAAATAATGCCCTGGGGTGAACTTTCGAATGGTTCGATACTAAAGTGGAATAATATTTTCACACCGTCAATTTATAGTCGTATTTTCCCCGAAAATACATACTGTTGCAGTGTATCGAAGGAAAGCAACCAGGTGCGGGAGTAATTTTTTTATACGTTTTAGACCTCCAAGACCTCGATTTTTAAAAATTTTTCAGGTCTGGAATATATATACGAGGATATATTGAGAAATTCCTAGCCTACTATAGAACCAAACAAAATTTCAATGTCAAAATATTTTATAACTCAACATATTCTCCTCTTAATTGTATACATTTATTACAGCGAAACTGCAACGTCTCTAGACCTTTCAAAAAAAAATGTTTCTTCTTGCTCTGCAAACCAGACCTCCACAGCTTTTATTACCTCTTCATTGGAAGAAAATTTACGACCTTCTGAACTTTTTTTCAGTTGAGGAGAGAGATGATAGTCGGACGGAGCCAAATCTGGTGAATAAAGGGGGTGTTCTAGTAATTCTAACCCTAAATCACGAATTTTTTGCATGGCAAATGAGATGTGCAGGGGCGTTGTCCTGCAAAAACAAAACACCTTTGGATAGCTTTCCGCGTCTTTTCTCTCTAATTTTTTCCCGTAGAGTGGTCAGTAATGTCGAATAGTAATCTCCAGTTATTGTTCTACCCTTATCCAAAAAGTCAATCATGATTACTCCATGGCAATCCCAAAAAACTGAAGCAAGAACTTTCCCAGCAGATTTTTGGACACGAAACTTCTTAGGTCTTGGAGAACCGGAGCGTCGCCATTCCATCGATTGTTGCTTTGTTTCTGGATCGTAGAAATGAACCCAAGTCTCATCCATAGTAACAATTCGGTTTAAGAAGTCTACATCGTTTTCAAATCGAGCACAGATCGAACGCGATGCTACTACCCTTGCACCCTCGATGCTCGATACTCCAATTTTTCGATTTTCACAATTTCGGTGGACATATTTTTTCTTTCAATTTATTGCGTAACCCTGGTTTACTTTTTTGACGTCAAACTTTACATTGACACTTCTAACAAGTTATTGTTCGTTGCAATGGTAACGCAATATTTTGTTCATGCAGGGAACTATATATATATATATATATATATATATATATATATATATATATATATATATATATATATATATATATATATATATGTATATATATACATATATACATATATATTCAAATATCATCAATTCAGCTTCATTATAAATATATTAATAAACGTTTCGGAGGTCCCCTTCTTCCTCAGTATTAATTTGTCTTATAAATTCTGCAAAAAAACATAGAAGTCATAGCAATCTCAAATAGTTTTCTAATTTATATGTAATCTAACCCACTTTTATCTGATATATGGTGTAAAATTGTTTAAAAAATCGTCATGGTTGATTTCTTCTGACAGTTTTGTTTTTGATTTCTTTGACAAACAAGTACAAAGAAATCAAAAACAAAATGGTCAGAAGAAATCAACCATGACGATTTTTTAAACAATTTTACACAATATATCAGATAAAAGTAGGTTAGATTACATATAAATTAGAAAACTATTTGAGATTGCTATAACTTCTATGTTTTTTTGCAGAATTTATAAGACAAATTAAAACTGAGGAAGGAGGGGACCTCTGAAACGTTTATTAATATATTTATAATGAAGCTGAATTGATGATATTTGATTTACCTCGCACTGCCAACCATAACCCAATGAAATATATATATATATATATATATATATATATATATATATATATATATATATATATATATATATATATATATATATATATATATATATTGGCATCTCCAGCGGCTCCCCTCGAGTTAAACGAGCTGAAATTTGGTACCTGGGATTGTTTTCGTTGCAGAACGAAAGTATCAATTTTCCAACTGCCGCCATTTTTACGTAGACGTTTCTTGTTTTTTCGTGGGTTTTGAAAAATTGTCAAACTTTGGTACGTACATAGAGTTTATGTTAAAATACGATGCTTTGTGAGTTTCGGTTCCTTTTTTCAACCACCCTGTAATTTTTGGTGACTATTCCATTCGAATTGCATCTAGATATTTTTAGCATCAGAACGGGATGCACTTCCAGAATTTTTTTTTCACAATTGAGGGATAAATTTTGGTACGTGGATGAGTTGGTGTTGATGTAGGTTCCTTCGATGGTTTCAACTTTTTTTTCCTCAAGCACGATATACTTAGCGATTTTTTTTTAAAACATAAATTATTCTTTATTTTTGAATTGGGTTTACTATTTAAGCGTGATTTTTCAAAATATAATTCAATCCGTTAGAATCCCATCTCGACACTATGCATTTCGCACGAAAAATACGAACTTGTGATGGAGCTCTTCTGCTCACGAGTTCTTTTTTGATATTTGATGAAGCTACAGTGTTGTGAAATTTCGCGTCATAGATTCAACCATAGTAATCGTTAAAATAAAACATATGTTTTTCTAATAAAAATGGTATGGATTTTAACGAAGTAACAGCCTCGTCAATTCAAAATCACTCAAATTAGAGAAATATCAAAGGAAGTTGAAGCTGGTCTTCAAATAAAATAAAAGCAAAGGAAACTTATTTTGTCGGAACTCTTTTTTATTCTTAACGAACGTAGTAGCGTTTTACACGACTAAGTCATTATTTCCAATGAATAATTAATCGATATCCATCATTAAAAATAAAAGCCCTCTAGAGATTTTATAATGCAAATCGAACAACGTTATTCGTTAAACAAAAAGTATCCTTATACTGTACAATTTCGTTGAATTATAGAAAAGCTGGAATAATAATATAATTTTCCTTTGAATTCTGGACGATTGGACTTTCAGTATTTAATCTTTCTTTAAAAAAACTAACGTCAAGTATGAAAAATCATAAATATGTTGGTATGCAATCTAAAATTTTAATTTGGTTTCCATAAGACAAGATATGAGTTTTAAAAATCCTAATAGGGTTGAGTAGATATATTACGCAACTGCATGCATACAACTACCAGAAATTATTCAATAAACAAAAACTATCGTTATACTGAATAATTTCATTGAATTATAGGAAAGGTGGAATGAAAATATAATTTCCCTTTGAATTCTGGACGATTGAACTTACATCATATAATCTTTCTTTAAAAAAACTAACGTCAATTATGAAAAATCATAAATATGTTGGAATGCAATCAAAAATGTTAATTTGGTTTCCATGAGACTAACAACAAGATAATCGAAAAAAGATATGAGTTTTAAAATTCCTAATGGAGTTGAGTTGATATATTACGCAACTGCATGCATACAAATTCAATGAACTAATAGAAATTATTCAATAATTCAACAAAACTTAAACGCAATATTATCAGTAGTAATATCACAAGAGCATCGAAAATAATCGATTATACTACCGAGTCACGAGACGTATTTTGCGAAACACCACGAGAGCGCAGCTCGAGTGGTGTTTTAAAAAAATACGCCGAGTGACGAGGTCAGTATAATCGATTATTTTCGATTGCTCGAGTGGTATTCGTTACGATTATATAACGAATAGAAAATATTGATTTTTTTTGACAAACGTCAAAACACCATCAATATGAAAATATTCACATTTTGACACGAGGCGAAACACCAAAACGATTATATCACGTCGTCAAGGGTATATTCACTTATCTATACGCAGTCGTTATGCTAATTTCACGGATTCTATTGGCTTATTCATACATGAGTTATATAATCGTGAGTAATTGCACAAGTGCATCAAAATTACCGATAATTTTGCATGACAGCGTGTTGTCAAAAAACTGCATGAGTTCATTTTCATTTTTGAATAAATATGAAAATGACCGAATGCAGTATTTTAAAGACAACACGCTGGAATGCGAAATTATCCGGTTATTTTGATGCACGAGTGTAATTTTGGGGAATATTTCCCGAATAAACTTTCAACTTGTCAAACTGACGTTAGTATTTCATAAATTCTCAGCTTGTCATCAATAACCGTGATATGAACTATGCTACTATGCAATTATCGGTCTACAATGCAATTATCGCAGGGCTCTTTCGGTATGATGAACTATGCTACTATGCAATTATCGGTCTACAATGCAATTATCGCAGGACTCTTTCACTTTCTACAATGAAATTATCCCTGTAATTTTCGATAATTGCATTCCATTTACAAGGGATTTTTGACAGGAGGGAAATATTCGACATAAGTTTATGGTAATCAGCTTCTAACAAGACTAACCAAAATTTAACATAAACTTATAAATTCTGAATACAAATATAATAGAATAAAATACAAACAAAATATGAACTCCATGCAATAGACAGAAAAGCCAGTTGAGTAAATAAAATTAACTTTGTATTCTTCTGTTAATGTTTTCATATTTACTAGGGTTTTTTTCTAAAAAAAGCATTGGATACAGTATGTTATATAAAGTCAACAAGGAAAATTCCATAATAATTTAAAAAATTACCAAACCATTTTTCAATTGAGCTGGTTATATGTATTCAGCGACGAGAATTCTACATTCACAATCCGACAGTGAATTATAGACGTCAAGTCACCCCGACAAAAATACCTTCATACAGCTATTTCGATCTTATTAGATCTCATCAGTGCAGCTTACTCGAATAGGAGCGAATAAAAAAATTTCTAATTGTTCCCCAATACAAATAGCGGCCAGACTACTACCTGGATAACAACCCAGAGCGCCCTCCGCCATAGATATTGGAAACTAACAATTCACCGCTTAAATCGAGAATGCAGAATCCAGTCGCGCTATGTTAGCGTAGGTTAGAAATCACTGATGAGATCAAAT